>CM076571.1:875761429-876021768 GCA_034641835.2 Pinus albicaulis | reverse complement strand
TCAAAAATAACCCTCGGGCCCACCACCGAAGAACGGGGAGCGGAGCGGAAGCAACTCGCTCAAGGTTGGGGAGAACCGTCGTTCTTGTGAAAACTTGTACTGCAGGTAGGTACAGCTGTTACACGGTAATTTGTCCTTGTCCTGCTGATCCTTCACCGCATTGGAGGGCTTATTCCATGACCTGTGAGCAGTGACATAACTTGAAAACACTTTCATGGCATCCCCCTTGACAAGGACAATCATTCCTCTGAAGACATTTTCCTGTGAAAAACCATAAAAACTGACCTTTTTTCCTTGGCACAACTAGCCAGTTCAACCCTCATGCCAATGGGGGAAATCCACCAAAGAGGGCGCGCCAATTGGTGCTTTGTCCCAGTGTATTACTCACACCAAGCTTAATAAGGATTTTTTTTTAAAAATAAATGGCAGAATTTTGATTCCAACCAACTCCTGAACGAGTCTCTAAAATGAGTTGGGAGGTTTGGCTCCGAATCTCCATGTAGGGAAAGTGGTTTTCCACCTATCATGGAAGCTTCCTTGAGGATAGGGTCAATCCCACAATTGTAGGGATCCCAACTCTCCTTTCACCATTTATATAAGCTTGCCATTTTCCCTTTGCAAGCTAGCCTTAGTGATCATAGAAGCAAGAGCTGAACTTGTAGCAAGGAGACTATCGCCAGACAACCTTTGAGAGCCAAGTCGAAGATAGAGAGCTTTGTCCCATTTCCGACGAGCTTCATTGAGATGTGCTCCACTGTCGACCCTGCCGAAGGAAGATCCAGCGTCAGAGCTTAAAGTTGTATCGTTCCTTGGTTTTATTAATGATAAGTGACTTTGATTATGGTTTCATTCATGTATATTTATCTTCGATGCAATGAATTACATCTTCTCTGACTGATGTATAGTTACAAGATTTATATTCTATGCTGTTTATCATTGTGTTTCTTCACGTGTGTGTAGGTGTTCAGACGCGCTAAGCAAAAGGATCGTGATCTTCCAAAGCGGAGGATGGGAAGCGTCATCCTTCTTTCGACGACCATTGCGTAGGACCTGAGGTAGGAAACTTGTCATTTTTTGTCGTTTTGTAACTAGAGACCTGCGTCACTGCATGATTGATTGTTTCTAGACCCGATCTGGGCTAGTAGGGATCGCCTTTATCCACAGAGGGGATTTACCTCTCCAAAAAACTGGCAACTCCACTGGGGAATTGATTGGAGCTTGTCTTTTCTCTTTCGATTTCTTTTGTCTTTTGTCTGCTTGAATTTCTTTTCTGGTCGGTCTCTTTCTGGTGTGGAACCTCTGTTCAGCCCCCACCATACCTGATATGCTCCTTGTTTTCTCTTTTTTATTTTTGTCATTAGTAAACTTGACTGGCGTGCTTTTTGACCTGACAGTCATGCCAACTGGCGCTTGTTGCTGGTTAGGCCCGCACGCCAATCCTGTTCTGGCGCTAGATGCAGCCAAACAGTCACGCCAATCCTATGTGGTGCTAAGGTTTGCTTGTTTCTGAGCCTTCTGAGCTTGATTTATGGTTTTGGTGTCATTTTTTCAACTGCCTGAGTGCCCTGAAGTCTTGGTTGACTGTGTGTGACCTCCATCCTTCGGTTGTTTGCCCTCTACTATCTGTTTTACATTCTAGCCCTAGGGCATCTAGGTGGTATCGTGTGCTGAGCCTCCTGTGGGAGTTTTTGGGTTTTGCTTGTTCAGTCGACTTCGTTTCTGCTTCCTTGCATTAGTTTGGTTGGTTTTCATTGTATCATTGAGGTACTTGAGTGATTTTTCTCTTGTTCATTCGAGTTTCACTTTGTCTCGTTTCGAGCCTAGATCACATGGCTTGTATGAGTCTTTTGGGGGATTCCTCTTTGATTTGAGGGATTTCTTCCATCATTTTAAGTTCTGATTGTGTGTTTTGCATTGGGTGAATTGTCTTGTTTCTACTCTTTTTCTTTCACTTCTCAAATTGGTTTTCTCATTAGTTTTTCATTTTGTTTGGTGCGCTTTGCTTTAAAACATTGGAAAATATAAAAACAAATCTTTTTTCTTTTGATTAGTTAGTGAAAATTAAAAAAATTTCTGCATTATTAGTGTTATATAACTCTAAGGGAAAAGCTTTTAGTTTCATTAGCGTGCATTAAAGATAGTAGTGGTTGTTTTGTGATCATTTTGTTATTCTTTGAAAAGTTCTCAACCTTCCCGTAGTTAGCTCTTCATCGAACAAAGTGATATATTGTGGCATGTAGTGTGCATTTAGAGGATTTTTGAGACATAACATTTGGTAGGCCTGAAATTGAAACATAATTGAAGATCAACTCTAAAATTTATTCAATTTACCTTAAGGAAACATTGAAACATTAATGAAATATCTAGAGGTCTAGGCTAGTGACATGTACGGACTTGTGCTCCTCGTACCGTCGCGTATATAAAGGAAGACCCCACTAGGTTGCTACCCTTTATCCATAGGAAGCCAAGTCTGCCGCCTTATACCCGTGATACATCAGACACAGTATTCGGGGAGATTTCCTGCACGTACGTCAAATCCTTGGTTGATTTCTCTTTCATTTTTAACCAAGGTGTATATTGCAGTTCACGGATATCCAGTACACCCTTTGCGTAGAATTCCAGAGTAGTCATTTCGATCTTTTCTGACTCATTAAATTTGAAAAGATCATCAAGCGCTTTTCCTTTCACGCTTGTTTCCAAATTGAAAGAGATAGAGTCATATTTTACTCGTTTCTAGACTCTTAAAACATGAAACAGTGAAATTTTTAAGTTTCGATGTGGTAAAATTAATCACCTACGATCACACGCCCTTTTAGAGATTGTTTGTCGGCCATTTGATTGTTTGCCTGGGTTTTTTCCCGTGTGTTTGGTTTTGATCTCTTCCTCTTTTCATTACTGTCACAGTGGCGAAACCTTCAGTTTCATCTGCTGGTAGTCCTTACATAGACGATTCATTAGAGGTCTCTCAGTCCTCTGCTGAACCTCAGTAGCCTATTGTCTCCGAGTTTCCTGACGGGAGATTGGTTCTATCTGATCTTCCCTTTGGTGGACCAGTTGAGTTCAATTGGCCCTTATCCAACACTTGGTTTTTATTTGGAGTAGGGGAATATTTCCCTCCTCTTACATCGGGATCGCCTTTTTTAGCTACTGTTATACCTCCTAGTCCTCGCCGTCTTTTAGAAGATCTAGCGACAGGGTTAGATATGGACTCACCCAGTCCTTCTCCTAGTGAGTAAATCCCTACATCTGGTGAAGATTACCAAATTTTCCCAGAAAACAACCCCGAGTCTTCTATCATGTCTTCACCTCGTCCTTCCCTTCCAGTGGGGTATAGATCCTTAAGTCAGATTGTGGCCATTGTGGCCTCCATGGGAGTATCAACTCCGTCCACGAGGCAGGTTATTCCTTCGTTAGGGATGTCACCATCAACACCTCTCATGTCTTCTCCTCAGGTCACGTCAGTGCCTGTTAGGCCTACTGTCTGCATAGCTACGTATACGCCCACTGTTACTACTCAGTCCACAAGGACCTCGTCGCTTCTTGAAGACATTTATATAGCATCTGCTATCCCAGAGAGCATCTCTCTCGAGGAGTATCGGTTGTCTCTACAACCATCCAACTTCGAGTTTGGTTAGTCCACCCAAGATCCCAACTGTCCTTACTTTTCTCATTATGGACCAGATGGTACACCCATTTATGTCTTTCCATATCAGTACGATGAGCAGGGAAACCCTCTACGTTTTCCTGCTCTAGAGGCTTATCAGTATGTTCAAGGTTTTCTATCTGCTCAGGCTGGGAAAACTTCCAACCCGCAAGGACAACCCTTCTAGGGCCAACCTTCGGGCTAGCCGGGTTATCTATATGACCCGCAAGGACAACCCTTACAAGGCCAACCTTTGGGACAATAGGGGTTATTGTACGGTCCATAAGGGCAGTCCTACAACCCTCAAGGTCAACCTCTACAGCCTCTTTCTATGGTCCAACCAGGGCAACCTCAAGGACTCACAGGTCAACCAGGGTATCAATTGGGACCATTGTATGGTCCTGGGGGGAAAATCCAACCCTCTCAACCTATGGTGCAACCTCTGCAACCTCAGTTTCCTATTGGTCTAAATGTTGTGCCGTCGGGGCCATCTTATGGTCCTGTTACAGGTCAACCTAGTTATCAGGCACAACCTGGCCCTATCCTACTACCATGCCAACTGATTCATCTGGGGCAACCTAGTGTCCTTCATCAGCCAGGTCAACTTGTTCAACCAGGACAACCTGCTCACCCAGGTCAACCTATTCAACCAGGGCAGCTCACTCAGCCAGGTCAACTTATCCAACTAGGCCAACCTGCACATCCAGTCAACCCTGCTCAACAACCGATTTAATCTATGCCAAGCCCAATCCGCCTGTGCACCCAACTTATCAGGCTCAGCAGGGCACCACTTACCAACAACCCACTAGACCCCAAGGCAATTATTATCTTCAAGGTCAATCTCGACCGATTTAAAACCTGCCCTAAGGTTTTGGTTATTACCTTCAAAACCAAGCTATACCTGTACTCAACAGTTGAATCCATATACTGCTCAAATGGGGCCTACATATAATCAGGGTCCATACCCTGGTTATCAACTCCCTTACACTGGTTATCAGCAACTGTATCAACCTAATTATGTGGCTTACACCCCCTATGGTCATAATCCTTTGGGATAGAACCAATTGGGGCAAATTTATGCTCAACCAGGGTGGGGTACAGGTACAGGGCTTTACCAGGGAACTGGTATGCCATTTAATCCTTAGTTACCTTTCCTTGCCACCTTGTAATTTCCAGATGTATCTAAAATTAACAATGATCCCATTCTTCACAATCCTTATTGGCCTCTGGTTCCGACCAAGGTGCTTGGTGACTATCCTAAATTTGAGGGTAAAGCTAGAGAAGACCCCCAAGCTCACATCATGACCTACCATTTGTGGTGTTCCTCGAACTCTTGGGTGGATGATTCAATTCGTTTACATCTTTTCCAGCGCACTCTTACTGGTGCTGCTGCTAAATGGTACGTAGAATTACCTCGCGGTATCTTTCAAGATTTTAATAGTCTCGCTATGGATTTTCTGATGCATTTTAAGTTACCAGCTCGTTATGAAGCCGGGACACATCTCCTGACTTCCCTGAAGAAAGATAAAGCCACTCACATATCAGACCATATTCATGAGTGGTGATGTCGTCGTCGACTGATCAAGTTTGATATACCTGACCAGCTTCTAACTCACTGGTTCACGACCTCCTTTGTTAACAAAATTTCTCAAGATATTTCTATGGGGGCATGTGTGATCGAAGAACAAGCCATCGCTCGTGCCTAGTACCTTGATTTAGTGTACCCTCAATCTAGCACGCTATATGATATCCTGACTGATGCCCCATGGCCAGGGACCTCTAAAGCACCAGCTACCCCATCAGTGGATGGTGTTATTGGTTCCATTTATCATACTTCTCGCAAGTCCTCTAATGGGAAGCATAAGTCAAATTCTTCCAATAATTTTTCTCTTCTCGCCCCTCTAGATTCTGGTAAGACCATGAAGGTCAATGTTGTCCAGGCTAATCCTATGGAAAAGGCCTCCAAAGGGAAGAAGAAGGGAAAAGGAAAATCCAAACTTGACGCCCCAAAACTAGAGTCTTCCAAACCTCATGCTGATGATGGTTCCCAACATAAATCGAAGTACGCCTGCCTGATCTGTGAAGGAGACCACTACACCAAAAATTGTCCCCTACGATCCGAGGTGAATCAACTTATAAAAAGCTCTAAAGGGACTCCGGCAGTTCTCAAAGAACTGTTCCCATATTATTAGACCCAGATGGTTGAGCAGCCTTCACCATCTACACCATTTGGGTCCCAAGTTTTTATGATGAATGGTGTTGCACCTGTTTCGATTGCCACGCGTTCAAAGGATTATGCTGGATCATGCCAGGCAGCTGGGAAGAAATTCATTGATGGCCCACCTCCCCCACCTGTCTCTGGTCCTTTAGAAATTGAGAAACCCAACGCTAAACCTGTTGTAAGGCCACCTTCCAAAGGTGTTCTACAAAAATCTTCATATAATCCAAACGCTTGTGCCGCTCAACACTACAACATTGTTGAGGATTTGGCACAGGTGCCTTCCACAATTTCCATGTTGGAAGTACTTCAAAGTTTCCCATCACAATGGAAATCTCTGTTGTCTGCAATCGGTGGGATCGATCCTACCGATTCTAGTCTTCTCACCTTCGACTTGGAAAATTTTGTCCCCCGACTTCCACATCAAATCACTCTTGTTATAAAAGTCGGTATCAATAGCCTCAACATTTATAGAGTTGTTGTGGACAAAGGTGCTTCCACCTGTGTTATGCCATCTGCCTGCTGGAAGGCCATTGGCTCTCTAGCCCTCACTTCATCTCCCAATGCCCTTGAGGCATTTGATGGTCAGGAATCAAAACCCTTGGGTGTTCTCGCGAGTTTTCTGATCACATTACAGGGTAAGACAACCAACGTAGAAGTAGAAGTGGTTGACGCCAAGCTCAACTACAATATTCTTCTTGGTCCACGCCATGCTATTTGTTCTTTCCCTCCTCTTCCGGCTTCTGAAGTTTTCACATGAGGGAAAGATCATCACTATCGATCATTTGTCTTTCTTCACCTCATCCTCCGAGAACAACTTACCATACGTGGATCAGATCCCCAATCCCCTTGAAAGTGCAGGACATGGTCTTTTCAAGGATCCCGTCCTCATGGGTATTTTTCCTGCGCCACCACCGCACACTGTTCAAGTCAACATGATCTCTAGGTCACACGACCCTTGGATCATCCCTTCGCCTGAACAGGTGACCTCTTTCAGAGAATCGATGCCTTTTACTCTAGTTGAGATTAATTATTGTGAAATCATAGCTGTATCAGATCCTCCTCCTGAACATGCTCCTTTGAGCATGGCTCTAGATGTATATTCTCAATCCCCCTTGCTTTGAGATGCAGATTCGTTTGATCCTTTAAGAGAAGTCTTCCCTTCTGATGAAGCTATCATTGAAATGACGTCTCTTGAAGATCTGCCGTGGAGCAATGGACATCATCGTTCCTCGTTCATGCCTGGCCTGGGGGAAATGTCTAATTGTCTCGAGTGCTTCACATCTCAGGTTCCCACCCCGCCTCTTGAAATGCCCATATTAACTCATGAGGTTCTTTCGGATGGAAATATGAGTAACATTACACAAACTATGCCTATAGACATCTCCATAAAACTGGGGGTAGTCGAGAACATTCATGTGGGAATTACTTGTTCTCTTGAAGAGATACAAGTTTACACGGAACTTTCCGCGAATTTAGAGATGTTTTCACATGGTACTATGAGGAGATGCCTAGGATTGATCCTAGTATAGTCGTGCATCAGATTCCCACCTATCTAGGCGCAAAGCCCGTGCGTCAGCATATATGCCCGGTGCATCCCTGAAAAGCCGCAACGATAAAAGCAGAAGTTGAAAAGCTTCTTAACGCGGGCTTCATATATCCTATTCCCCTCATAGAATGGGTTTCCAATATTGTCCCTGTAGATAAGAAGCAGGCCACTATATGGGTTTGTGTTGACTACCGAGACATAAATCGGGCTTGTCCTAAGGAAAATTATCCCACTCCCTTCATAGCTCAAATTATCGATGACTGTGCGGGGAGTGAGATTTATTCCCTTATGGATGGTTTCTCAGGGTCCAATCAAATTAATATTCTACCCGCTGATCAACATAAGACCGCCTTTATCTGTCCATGGGGCACTTTCCCTTACAAGAAGCTCCCATTGGGCTTAAAAAATTCTAGGGCCACCTTCCAGCGTGCTATGTCCTATGATTTTCATGACATAAATCACATTGTTCAGCCATATATAGATGATTTGTTGGCTCATTCAGCTCGGCGTGAGGACCATCCTGAACACCTCTGCCAGATTTTCCTCCGCTGTAGACGTTACAATATTAGGCTCAATCCTCACAAGTGCATATTATGTGTGGATTATGGTCGTCTTTTGGGATTCATCGTCTCAAAATATGGAATTCACCTCGACCCCCTTAAATTAGAGGCCATTGTTAACCTCCCATCCCCCTCCTTGTTGCATCAACTATAGAGTCTAAAAGGGAGAGCCAACTTCTTACGACGCTTCATTATGAACTATGCAGAAGTGGCCAAGGGTTCTACGTGACTTTTGAAGCGGGACGTTCCCTTCCATCGGGATGAGATTTCCCAACAATCCTTCGATAAACTTAAAACGTCGCTCGTCAACGCTCCGTTGATATGTCCTCCCAACTATCATCGCAATTTTACCCTTTATTTGGCTGTCGCTTTCAGAACGATAGCCATGGTTCTCATACAGGATGACGACGACGGAATTGAACATGTAGTTTATTATCTGTCTTGGAATCTTCTCAACACTGAAACGTGCTATGCCCATGTCGAAAATTTGGCACTTACCGAGGTCCAGGCCATTCAGCAGTTCCACCATTACATCCTGTTGTGCACGGTAACCATGATTTACGATTGCAACCCCATGACATACATCTTGTCTCAAAAATTGCTGGGGGGAAAGTAATCCAAAGGGATTTTCATCCTTCAAGAGTTTGATTTGGAGTTCACCACTGCCAAATCGACGAAATCATTGGTTTTTGCTGATCTTATTTGCTCTCTCCCGACAGACTCTGTTCCATCTCAATCTAAGGATCATATCCCGGATGAAACGCTCTTTCTTATCAGCACTCATGATCCATGGTATGGTGACATCATCGTGTACCTTCAAACATCCACTTTCCAGTTCGAGTTGACGAAGGATGCTCGACGTCACGTTCGGCATCAATCTCAACCATATCACATTTTTGGAGATACCTTGTATCGCGTCGGAGTTGATTATGTGCTCCACTGATGCTTGACCATGGAAGAGGCTGAGAAAGTCCTGAATGACTGTCACAGTGGTGCCTATGGCGGTCATATGTACGAGGATTATGCTCTTGCCTAGAAGATTAACTGGAAGAAAGTTACTTGGTTGTCTATATTCAAAAGATTGTATTGTTGCGGATTCGAAAATGCCATGTGTTACTAGGTCCTGGCCAGCAGATCACGTGCGCCACCCCTGCCTTTGCATCTGTCATTTACCATAGGCCCTTTTGCCAAATGGGGCATAGATTTTATGACGTGTAACCCTCACTTGTTGGGGGGCTGCTATATAATCGTTGCGTAGACTACTTCACTAAGTGGGCTAAGGCGATGCCTACATTAGTTTCTGACGGTAAGACAGCCGCTCAATTCATCTTCAACCATGTAATTACATGTTTCAGAGTTCCTCAAGCCATTTTCACTGATCATGGTACTCATTTTCAGGATTACATGATGGCAGAGCTGACATCAAAGTTGGGCTTGTGTCATGACAGCGCAACACCATACTACCCCCAGGCGAATGGCCAGGTTAAGGTCGTGAACAAGGTATTGGTCACGATGCTTCAACGAACGATTGGTATCCACAAATCCAACTGGCATCTCCAATTATTCTCAGCTCTCTGGGCCTATCGAACGTCAGTAAAGAGTGCAACCGGATTCACACCTTTCTAGTTGGTGTATGGTCTAGAAGTGACTCTCCCAGTTGAATGTGAGATCCCTTCGCTGAATTTGGCTATGGAATTACTGCCCAACACTTCCATGGAGGAATAACGTCTCCTTTATCTGGAACCACTGGATGAAACCTGCCGCTTAGCTGCTTTGGTTATTGAGGCACAGAAAAAGTGGGTTAAAGCCCATTTTGATCAATCGGTTTCTCCACGTTCTTTCATTGAAGGGGACCTCGTCCTCTTATATGACCAAACACATGATAAACTTGGAGTGGGAAAATTACAACCCATGTGGCATGGGCTCTATATCGTCAAACGAGTATTAAAAAATGGGGCCTATGAGCTAATCAACTATGAAGGTATTCCTCCGGCGCAGCCTAGAAATGGGATGCACCTCAAGAAGTACTACACTTGAATTATTCTTGTGTGGTGTGTGTACATAAGTGAGTGATTTCATTTTTGTGCATGTGTGGTGTAGTGTGCTTTGTAAGTGTCTTTCTGTTGATTGGGTCTTCCTGATTGTGCAGATGTCTATTACTCCTTTTGTCGGTTTCGTGGATGGTGCCTCCTGCAGTACCAGGAATCTGTCCTCGGCAACCTGGGTAATCTACAATCCTGTTGGTGAGTTAATTAATTTACAAGGTGTTTGTCTAGGGCCTACCACAAATAATGTCGCGGAATATAGTGCCATTTTGGAATTATTAAATGAGGCTGTTAACCTCGGTATTCGTGCATTACTTGTATATCTGGACTCACAACTTGTAGTATTAAAACTCAATGGTCATTATTCAATTAGGAGCCCATCCATTTTATGACTGTATCTATGTATTCGTTTACTAGAAAGAAATTTTGATTACATTACATATCAGCATATACCCAGACACATGAATGCGTTAACAGATGCAATAGCTAACATGGTTTTAGATAGACATTTACGCAACTTCTAAAAACATCATCATATGTAAAAAGATCCATCCAGAAATAGATATATATATATATGTGTGTGTGTGTGTGTGTGTGTGTGTGTGTGTGTGTGTGTGTGTGTGTGTGTGTGTGTCGAAATGTTTGCAGTTTGTGTACATCACATAAAATCCAAAAATATACATGTCTGTTTTAATAATATTCAGAGACAACATGTCTCTAAAAAATGTGCAAATGAAAATCCTAGATGACTAATCAGCATGGTGCTCATGGTAGCATGTCACTGACCACACCAATCGCCTCCGTAAACGATGCAACCGACTAGGAACCCCCACAGTGTGCCTCTGATAAGCCAATGGGACGTCTGCTAGGCGAGCATAATCTGGGATCCCACGGGCGATTACCTCCAAGTTCTGGACTAGCTCACTCCCCTTGCCACCCTCGCCTTTATAGTCATAGGCGAGAGGGGTCCTCTGTGCGATGGGAAGCATCTCGGCGGGCCTCTCTGGGCCAATGTCTGTACACACATACGGTTTTTCGTTAGAACATGCATGTAAACTAAAAATCATAAAATACATAAAACAAAAAGAGTCTTACCCAATTCCTTGTCCCAGTCTTCTCCCTCCGGGAGTGGAAGATCTGGGTTTCCTGTGAAGTTAGTACCGGCTTAGGGCCAGTCCTCCACGACGATCAGCTGTCGCCGTAGCCATACACAGAACTTGGGCCTCCATGACATTTTCTGGCCCCCTCCTAATCTGGGCATGAGTGCTGCCCATCGAGCCATCTTTGGCTCTCTCAATGGTGGCTTGGTGACTATCGCCCCCTGGCCCTAGAAGTTTGGTAATCGTTCGAGGATGAATGATACTAAGATAGATCCATACCAAAACTACTTCAGTTTGGTCTTCTTACACTTCGTCAACTGCCATTTGATGTTCATTGTTACGGCAGTGGCCCAATCGAATAGTGTCGGGTTCATGCATTATGATGCTAGGAGGAGTTGTGTTTTAGTGGCCTCATGCGGCGCCTGTGACCCTGTAGCCCGCGTAATGGTATGGAGCACCACTCTGAGTGCTAGATTGGGAACTGTATGGATGTCAACCTTCCCGCTACCTGATCCGGTTTGTGCCCCTATGCACACTCTTTCCATTACCATTGACATTTTTTCGCCAGATGGCCTAGTACCTATCAAGATCGGCACTGGTCCTCTGCGGGAAAATCCAGTTATAAAGTAAACGTCGGATACTTCGAGCTCCAATACTTGGTCTTGAAGCCTGAATTTTTCTTCGTCCTCGTCCCAGATACTGATTAAGTACTGCAGCAATTCAGGTTGTGCCCTCAGGCACAGTGTCAAGAAGAATTTTCTTAAGCCACAATTCCGGAGAGCATTCATACATGCCTCGTTCTCCATGGCCATTTCATCTTCTTCACTATGCTCCCTTTCTTTCCACTCGATCACCATTATGACTATGTACCTGCACCAAAATGGTCATAAACACTTCATTAGATCCCTTGAACTCTCAAAAATATTGTTGATAAGTTCATTTCTTTTATAAATTAAGTGGAAATTTAGGTTGCGCCATTGGCGCGACTGTTTCGCTAACAGTCGCGCCAACTGGCACGACCCCTTTGCAAAAAAGAGCTAATTGGCGTGGGTCCATGCTCGATACCTGCGCCAATTGGGTGAGCCCTAAAATTGAAAATATCCTCTCAGGGATCCAAAATCATAATGGAATTTTATAAAAAAATGAATCAAAACATGGCTAAGGGAAGCGCCTCTTACCTGGAAAAAACGAGAACTGAAATAACGCACTGGATTGTCTGCAATCGTCGCCGCAAGTTTGCACAAGAAAAACTCACTGTTGCTCTCCACAAGAGGTAAAAAGTAAAATTAAATATGTTTTTACTATTTTTGTCATATTTATAACTTTTCAAGATCAAATTAGGTTTTGAAGCTTATTTTTCCCAATGTTTTATTATATTTTGTCGAAAAATGGGTTTTACACTTGCTTTCTTGTGCAGCAACAGGTTTTTGCATGACTTGGATGACTATACGAGTTGTATTTTATACTTTTTCGAACTCGGTAAAAACATGAAAAAGTGCTTACTGGAGTCATCTTTCAGCTCTTTTCTGACTCTCTAAACATGAAAAGATCTCCGAGTCGCTTGTCGTTTTGATCTCGTTAAATTGGCTGCAAAACAACATCTACCCAGTATACGTTTACCCCTTTTTCGGGCTGGGATAGATTATTTACGAAAAAGGAATACCCTAGCCTATTGCGACTAGGAGGTTTTCTCAGACATAGTTTTCTACCTTTTCGGATTTGAGGAACTATCTACAAAAAGGGAATGTTGGAGTTTACTTTTCTGTTGTCTTTTCAAACTCTCTAAACATGAAAAGACGCTGAGTTATTCCTTTGTCAGACTCGTTAAAACCTGATGACATCGAACTCCGTCGTAATGACGATACTCGAGTTCCTCCTTCCTAGGGCTCGTTAAATGTACTAGGATGGATTTTTCTGAAGGACAAACTTATATCGCAAGCATATGCTATCCCCTTCAAGCTTGTTTTCAAAAATAATTGGGGTACTCAGTAGAAATGGTGGGGAAAAATGAAACCAGTATCATCGTCGTGTCGGTAGTATGTCGCTCTTGAACATGGCACTTGTCTACATTTGTGTCGGGTTGGGGACATCTCATCTCGTTTTCCGCTTGCCTCCATGGGTTTGGGTTATCCTTTTTGACCACTCATCTGCTCTTTTCCTCGTCATTATGACCTCAGAACTTTTGATGTCAAATACTGCCAAATCCAGTGTCGTGCCGCCAATATGTTCAAGAGAAGTTGACCTCTACAGTTCTTAACCTACCTCTGATTCTCTACTGATGCTGATTCAAAAACATTATGTTCCTCTGTCTCGCGTCAATGATGTGGGAAACACTATGGCCCACCTTCGATCAAGGTCACTTCCTGTCGACTTTAGCTCATTATCCAGGAAGCTGATCTAGAGACTCCCTTCAGGTACCTTGGAGCCTGCATGCCTCAATGGAAGGTTCTTTGCATTCGACGTAAGGTTTTCATCATTGACCTTCGATCGGATGATTCTGTGGGTGTTCGATGCCATCTCACTGTTCACATTCCGTGGATTGTACCTATAGTACCTTGAGGGCCATTTTCATTATTGGTGGTTCCTCTTGCGTCTGTTAACGGCTTTCATCATTGGCTAGTAATCAAACGATGTTCTTGCATGTTCAACTTCAGCTCGCTTATTCACATGCTAGAACTTGTACTCTGTTCGGGTCGAGATGGAGCGCAAGACCCTAGATTTTGTCTGGTGGAATCCAGGCTGCGGATTTTGTGGATTATCATGATTCGTTACATGACTCACTAATTGGATGGCTGCGACCATACCTGAGTATATTTACTGATCCTTTCTGGATGGCTACGTCCATACCTTGGATCTTGATTATTGTATACACTATTATGGATGGTTGCGCCCATACCACGTATCATGTATTTGAGATATCAGTTGTCCTTGTCTACGCAGGTTTTCCGACGGCAGTGTTTTCAATCGGACACATTCTCATAAAGCATTTCACCCCTCTCTCTCTTTCGGGCCTCATGCTTTAGGGGGCATCTGTTACACAGTAATTTGTCACCGTCCTTGCAATCCTCGTCCCGCACATTGGAGGGCCTTTTCCATGACCTGTGAGCAGTGACATAACCTGAAACCACTTTCATGGCATCCCCCTTGACAAGGAAAAACATTCCTCTGAAGAAAGTCTCCCCTGAAAAACCCTAAAAATTGACCTTTTGGCCTTGGCGCGACCAGCCAGCTCAACCCTCACGCCAATGGGGGAAATCCCCCAAAGAGGGCGCGCCAGCTGGCGCTCTGTCCCAGTGTATTGCTCATGCCAAGCTTAATAAGGATTTTTTTTTTTAAATAAATGGCAGAAGTTTGATTCTAACCAACTCCTGAACGAGTCTCTAAAATGAGTTGGGAGGTTTGGCTCCGAATCTCCATGTAGGGGAATTGGTTTTCCACCTATCATGGAAGCTTCCTTGAGGATAGGGCCAATCCCACAATTGTAGGGATCCCAAATCCCCTTCCACCATCTATATAAGCTTGCCATTTTCCCTTAGCAAGCTAGAAGCAAGAGTTGAATCTGTAGCAAGGACACTATCGCCAGACAACCTTTGAGAGCCAAGCTGAAGACAGAGAGCTTTGTCCCATTTCCGACGAGCTTCGTTGAGGCATGCTCCACTATCGACCCTACCGAAGGAAGATCTGGCATCAGAGCTTAAGGTTGTATCGTTCCTTGGTTTTATTAATGATAAGCGACTTTGATTATGGTTTCATTCGTGTATCTTTATCTTCGATGCAATGAATTACATCTTCTCTAACTGATGTATAGTTACAAGATTTATATTATATGTTGTGTATCATTGTGTTTCTTTGCGTGTGTGCAGGTGTTCGGATGCGCTAAGCGAAAGGATCGTGATCTTCCAAAGCGGAGGACGGGAAGCGTCATCCTTCCTTCGACGACCATCGCATAGGACCTGAGGTAGGCAACTTGTCATTTCTTATCATTTTGTAACTAGAGACCTGCATAACTGCGTGATTGATTGTTGCTAGACCTGATCTAGGATAGTAGGGATCGCCTCTGTCCGCAGAGGGGATTTACCTCTCCAACATACAATTTACTGTTTTATGTTTACAGTTAAAGTTTGTAGTATTTAATACAGGAAATAAATTGTAGAACATTTATAACTTGAGCATCTATGTACAGAAGAAAACAACAGTAGAATAACTAAGTAACTAGTTCTAGGAAATAACAGAACATGTTTGTTGCATTTCAGAATTAATTCACTGCTTTTTTCTATTTTCTGTGGAATAGGAAATAAATAAAACACCGAGGAAAACAAAATCTTTCCTACTGTTCACTATCATATTTACGAAGAAGATGTCTGATATTCATATATCGTTGTAGGTTTTAATTGAGAGCATACATGTTTGAGATAAATATGTGGAATACCTGCTTTTTAAAGAGTATGTAAATATATGATATAATAGAAAATCTGGAATACTCATGAGATAGAATTTAACATTGTAAAATATAGGTTTATGTGGTGACAAAAGGGATAATTACAAATCACGGTATTGAGTTTTACCATAACTCCTGATAATATAGAAAACTGGATAATCTTTCAACAAGAAAGGCTATATATAACTTAAGGGAGAAATTGGACGGGTGTGGGTTTCAGACTAGAACCCCGCAAAGAGGATTCCAGTCGCGGTCCCGACAATTCTCCGCCGGAGTCAGGGAATTATTAATGACTGTTTTCAATGCGAAAAACATTTATACAAGATAGACAACCATAATTCTTTGAAAATGAAAGAAAGAGCTAGAACTACAGGCCTAGCTGTGTGATCCAGTACAATAAAAAAAAGAAAGAAACAACCCTCAAATGAAGCATACTACTCCAGAATAAGTAATTGCAAAACAAAAATTGTATACAGCCATAATGAAGTCCAATAACATATGTACAAGACATAATTGCGTAAAAGCTAAACTCCTTAAGTTATCATTCATTGAAAATATGGTCAGAGCCTTAATATAAACATTCAGTCCTCCAACAGAAGCAAATCATTCAACTAAGTCCACGACGGAAGCACATTAAACTGAAGGCTGAAACCACCTTGCCTGCAATATATGTAGAGGAAGGGATAGGGAATTAACAAACAGAAAACCGTGCATAAAGAAATAAGCTTAATAAGGACAACGCCTACCTCAAAGTTCTAAAGAAAGGAAGCAGGTTGTCATTCGATGCTTCTGGAAGAGCCCGAGTAAACATGAAGATGTGCCTCACTGTAAACAAACAATAAAACAAGATTGTGAGAAAAACCAGGATTCAATTTGTAAACCTCACAATACACATGTTAAAAATCTGTGAAAAATAGCTTAGCATGAAAAACTTACTGAAGTGTCTAGCATCGCATGAGCTTGCAGGAGATGGGTCCAACACCATCTGAGCCGTGGAGACACAATAGTTGTACAAAACCAAAATTTGTGTTGGCGGGCGAAAGAGCTTTCGCAGTTGTGGGTTGACATTTAGAACCATTCAAAAGACGTCGAGAAGTTTCACCACTAGTAACAGGCTCCATATACCTTAGAAGGAGGTAATGAGGAACCAATAACATGGTCGAGCAGTCCATCCTCGCAAGTAGAACCTCATGACAGAGAAATATTGGGAGGAATGGTTTGTTGTTGTAGAGCCAAGTTCGACAACAGTGAGAGAAAAAATGGGACAGAGGTGGGAGGCTGGGGGCAGGTGGTTACCCTAACCCACCTCCTCTGCCCAGATCTCCGTTGGATGTAATGGATAGAATATCGACGGTGGATGAGGTGCCAGACAACCTGGACAGCTGGAGGTCGTAACACTAAGTTCGAGAACCAGATGCGATAACATAAATGACTAACAATATCAGCTACACTATGTGCAAGTGGTAACTTAAGTCATTAGCTGGAAAACGCATGATAGAATCCCAATGTGTACCCTAAATCATTAACACCTGTACACCCGAATAGTCATGCTGACACAATGATATTAATGCTAGATCTTGATGCAGTACTTTATAATGTGTTTAACAAGAAATTCATAATGTTTGGGTTAAAAACATTTTCTAAGGTTTTTAGCGCAATTAACATTGGTAGCATGTTGATTAATGTTGTTGATTTATATTACAACTTTATAATTAGAATTGATGTGAGGAGTATACGTAAGTTTAAAATTTTTATTTGACTAGTGGTAAATGTGGTTATTTAGTTAGTGGTTGTGACAACAATCCAACCTTGCAACTTTCTTGAAGATAATTTTCCACATATAAATCATCAACATTTGAATAAGTTTTAAATTAGCAAGGATAATGGAACTAAGTCTTCATTATCAAATTTTGCTTCTTTTGGAATTGTTGGATATAGAAGGAAGTAGGCACTTTAATTCAAAAGGGTTTGAAGCCTCTCTGTAGCATCTAGCTCCCACACTTCGAGATGGATCTTAGCACCCCCTTTCCCTAACCCACATGCAAGTTGTGGTTACAAAAGTCAATAATGGTGTTATTTCTACAGATGAAGCCTATCATCACTCTGTCACACTTCTTTTTTAACAAAGGTTGTATTTAATTAGAACTCAATTAAAGAGGAACGAGTATCTAGGAGTGATGAGGTAGTGAATTCAATGATCCATGATTTTGTGTCAAGACCTGGGTTTTTTTGCGCCAAGGATACTAATTTTTATCATATTTTTTAGTTATATTGACATGTCAAATCTTTTGTGGCGAATGTAGTTCTAAATCAAGAGTAAAACTACACTAAGATTTAGCAACATTTGGACAATTTAGAAAAGGAGAGTTACCTCCAACTTATTCTTAGCTTCTAGTTGGTCAAGAAACATGGGGACATCATCGTTTCAAATGTTCATAGTTGCTCCTTGGACAACCCCATTGTGATTTTGGATGTTAATAATGTTCTTGTGGATCCCTTTCCACTTTAATAACAAGTGTCACTCATAAATTTACCATTTTCACTTTATAGATTTGTTTTTTTTTTCAAATATCACATGCACCATGAATCTCCAATCCAAAAAAGATTCGTTTTCCTTTATACCAAACTATCTATATTTTTTATATACGCTTAAAATTATGATTCTTCTACTGATAATTTGGTGTTGCTTAAATTTCTTCAAGATAAGTTTTTTTAGTTTTATGTTTTCAGATAAATTTTAGATTCAAGTAAATTGTATAAAATTTCTACCATATTATAATAAGAAAATATAATTATTTTATTATAAACTTACTTAATATTTTTTATACTTTTAAATCAATGTATTATATTATTTTTATTACAATAATAAAATAAACTAACTTATTTTATATATAATCAAAATCAAAACATTTAATTTGTAAATAAAAAAGCATTTAATTTGTGAATAAAAAATACACCTTTGAGGCAATAAACTTACTTAATATATGCACAATTACTTAATATAAACTTACAATATTTAACCAAAATATAATTATATAATATACATAACGCCATAATGATAAAACATCTTTGAAAACATAATGACTCTCGAAAATCTTTCCCATAAAGTAACTACATAAGGGTGTCTCGAGGATTGTGCCTCTTAACATTGTTGTTGAGCTTTGTTGTCCATAGCCATGGAAAATTGTTGGGTTACTTAACATCTCCCTTCCTTTCTTTGGCTTTATTTTATTTTCTTCCAAATCCACTATCTCTCTAGTTATGTCTCAATACTATGAAACATGTTTATAAAAGGAATTTTATCATTTTTCATGTACTATGTATTCTGATGCTTATATAAAGTTTAGATATTACAATGTTTATTTAAATTTCCTATTTTAACCTAGAATATTTTTTTTTTTTTGAAATTTATTCTATATCAAGTTAAGGTTAAATATGTAGAGATATTTTTATTAGAGTGGAGGTAAGTGAATTTTTCCTTGTAATTTTTTTAATGTTGGATAAAAAAAATTAAATATGTTATAAAAGAAATGTTGTCATTATAATTAGCCAAATTATTTTTTGAGTATTTCGGTATTTGAATATACTTTACCAAAGTGAAATTATTCCCAGGAAATTCCCATCCAATCCTGTAACTTATTTCCATAACCAACTGAATCTTACTTATAATAGTCTCAATAGATGGGTTGAGGCACCCATTGCTACCTCCAAGGGAAGTGCAATACACTTATGCACTCTACCATCAATCTTGAGTAAAGTATTATAGCCAAATCCATTGCTACCCAACATTAATATTTGAAGATTGAAAAGTACTATAGGTATTTAGTTAACAACTTTCACCATAGAGAAAGGGCATGTATTAAAGTGTTTAATCAACAATATCTAAGGAAACCGATAGGCAAAATCCATGAAATAAAGCTTAGCCCAAATCATAAAAAAAATTATAGACGATCAATATAGATACTAGCATATTACTTTAACTAATGCTCTTAAGTAGATATAACAAAAGTTAAAGCTTTTATTGGGTATTCACCTTACTTCCTAGTGTATGGAAAACATAATAACGTTGCTCTAAATTTTTTCCTTCCCTTTTTATGATTATCAAACACAAAGTTAGGTGAATCCCTTGTGATCAACAAGAAGCTAAACATATTACTAAATAAGTCAGAAGAAAAGGAGAGAAGGCTCAACATAAATTCATAATGCATCAATGTCTAGTAAAGCACTGGTTTGACCAATTAGCATTTTGATGGAGATTCTTAGGTAGTATATTTTGAACTCTTGTGGTGATGAGCCCATAAAACCTAAGGAAAACATCCCAAGTATGCTCCTTTATGATTAGGTCCTAATCAAATTTCAAAGGACGACTAGAGTACCTAGCATTCCTTAGTTGTATGTGTTTTATTTCCTTATATAGTTTTCCCTAGGTCAATTTTTGTTTTCTATTAAGCGTAAAAATATACTTTAATTTCATGCTTATCATCCCCTTGGATAAATGTTATTATGTAAGAACATGTTAGTTCAAAATAACAGGAATACAAGCTTTGATGTTTATGTATGGATATGTAAGAATACTTCAAGAATTCCATGTTATGAAACCAACTCCCACTAGAAGAAAAGAGATATCAATGCCTTGTAAATAAACCACTTCGAGGGGGAAACCTCCTTTACATTATATAAATGAACAATTATTGGATGATACAAATGAAAAAATCACCTTTCTATATATAGGAGACCATGGGGTCACAATATAATCCTAGCCGACCTAATATAATAATGTAAGGGCACAACAATAACAATAGTGGGCTTCTGTGGGGCACAATAATAACAATATGGGGACTACATGGGCACAAAAATAACAATAAGGGGGTTATACTAATAATAACAATAAGGGGATACACTAGTATTATAGGGACCTAACATGCCCCTCTCCTTCAAAAAAGTGTTGTCCTCAACGCTTGATTATTTATGGATGCTTCTGTATAAAATTCTCATCCTCCCATGTGGAATCTTCAACAGGTAAGTTCTTCCACTTATTGAGATACTTTGAAATTGATCGATTACGTAGTTTTCAAGTTCTTATTTCTGTGGCTGCTTCAGGTTCCAATATGATTTTTCCTTCCTCGTCAAGTTCTAGAAATATTGTTTGAACTGGGAGTTTGTCACTATAACCTTCTTTAAGCACGAAACATGGAAAATAGGGTGCATTTAGGAAAATGCAAACATCTCCAATTTGAATTCCATAATACCAATATTTTGCAGCACCTTGTAAGGACCATAGTACTTTAGCAATAATTTATTATTCTTCTTAGCTTGCTTGAGGGACATTGGTTTGTATGGTTGTAACTGTAAAAACTTCTTTCTTTGCGATGTTGATCTCCTTGTAATTTCATTCGATTTTTAACCAAAGTTAGGTTATCCTTTAAGAGTTGGAGAACTTGTTGTTGATGCTCGATGCAATCTTCCACTGCTTGATCATCCATATTAGATTTCATATCATCCTTAAAACCATCCACCTTAGCCTCCATGTCTTATTTTAAACCATCTATGTCATCTTTGGTTGCTCTTTGTGAGATCAAAATTTGTTGCACTTGGTACCTTAATTTTGATATATCATACTGCAATTCTTCCTCTTCATGCATCATAGCAGATTTTTTTGATTGGATGAATTTTAGAATCAAATTATTATATCTATGCTTCAATATGCCCTTGGAATCACTTCAAACTTCTTTTTCAAACAAACATTATGCAATTTAAAAAAAAATCAAATACACACATTTTTATTTCTTTTTATGAGTTCTATATTGAACCTGATTTATCTATGTGATTCTAGTTATGGACTAGTTCAGTAGAGCGCACTTGTATGGCATGCCATGTTCCCTATTTCATATTTTGGCTCTGAAATCGATACAAAAGAAACTAAATTCTATGAAATTTTGGTCACTTTTTACAGAATTCCAATCCGATTCTGAGAGAGAGAGTTAGGACGATTTTCCCAAGGCCACCTCTTTGAGAAGAAATTTGGGAGCTTGCAAAAACCCTAACTCCCACATATCATATCTCTGAAAATATTGTGAACCAAGATCTGAAATCTTGACACAAAGTTCCTCTAGATTTCATCTCAAACGGGTTTTATTTTTATCTTTTGAAATTTCATAGAAAAAATCTATTGCCAAAATTCCACGATGACCTATTTGAAGTAGCGAAACCCTAGAATCCACAACTCTGATACCAAATGTTATGAAACTAACCCCCAAAATTAAAGAAAAGAGAGATTGATACCTTATAAATTAGCCACTTTGAGGGGGAAACCTCTTTTACATTACATAAATAAACAATTCTTGGATGATACAAATGAAAAACCTCTTTTCTATATATAAGAGTCCATGGGGTCACAATATAATCCTAGTCGACCTAATAATAATAATGTAAGGGCACAAAAATAACAATAGTGGGCTTCTATGGAGCACAATAATAAAAATATGGGTACTACATGGGCACAACAATAATAATAAGGGGGCTATTCTAATAATAACAATAAGGGGATACACTAGTATTATAGGGACCTAACATTCCAAAAGCACTGCCAGGCAAGGAAACATGGAACATGGATCTATTAACTTAAATTTCATAGAGTGTTTATTATGCAGCTGAGTAGTATGCTCGGTATAAAAGAAACTATATTGTTGCAAATATGTTATCCTATGACCATACCTATGCTACCCAAGTAAGACTGGTAAAAGAGACCTAAGTATGTCATTATATTCCATTTATGATATAAAGCATAGTCTTCACCAAATTAATAGTAGAAGTATAGGAATTCTAAGAAGAATACTTATATGTCTCAAGTATGTGATTATGGTTTACACAGTTACAACGGGTGAAAATTTATATGTATATAAAAACAAATATTAGAATCAATGTTTATAAAAACATTTTTGTTTTTATAAACATTGATTTTAATTACATCAGATCCTTCTTCCATGTTTCCTTGTCTAACAGTGTTTCTTATAAAAATCAAAATAAAAATATTTTTATAAACATTTTTACAGACATTTATATGAAAATTTATTTGTAATATCAAAATCAAATATTTTTATAAACATTCCTATAATAAAGCATATGTTTCATGTATCCATCTTGAAGACTACATTGTGAATTTATGAGCATAGCACAATTATTTTTAACCATAAGTACCGACATCCTTTCAACCCGCAAGCATATTTGCTATATTCGTTTTTAATTTCATTAAAACATAAGAAATTGTAGAAAGCATTGAGGTCCTTGTTGAAACTCAATAGTTCTATGAAAAGTTAAAACACTATTAGATTCATGACATTGAAGTATTTGTTGAAAGTTAATAGCTCTATGAAAAGTTAAAACACTATTAGATTCATGAATAGAGCTTAATTTATGTTTAAACTAATGAATATGCAAATATATTATGATTACATCAATTTTTTATTATCTAAGCTAAGATATATATGATTTAGATCATTCTAAGATCCACCCAAGAACAATGTTAAAGGACACCATTCATCAACACCACCATGTTATTCTTATCGAGGATATTGACACTACAAGGAAAAAACCCTCTAGTGAAGGTTATAATGGAGGTTTCTAGTGTTATAAAATTGTACAAAATTGTCAAAAAAAACATTTGCTACAACATACGTTTTTGGTAACAGAGGTTTTGATGAAGCTGCTAATGGCACTTCAACACAACTAAAAAAAACTAGGTGGCCAGAGGTTTTTACGGATGTTTTTCTCATCAGTGCGTGCATCATGTGTGAACGCACCAGTGCATTTTACCTTGTATGTATCGGTACTATAAATATACCAAGCACCGAGATGGAAAACAAATTTCGGAAGCCCCGGGGCATTTAGCAATGTCCCGGTGCGTGTCACCCACAAAGACAAATCGGGTTGATAGAAGGTGTAAGCACCGGCGTCGTTAAGGTGTAAAAACACACCGGGTCATTTAGGCGTTAAATCGTACCAGGCCGTTATGTTATAAAAATGCACCAGCGCGTTAAATGAAAACCATGTCGGTGCATGCAACGCCTATCTGCCCGCCCGAGTGGTAGTCGTCGATAAAGCGCACCGAGCGTTATAATTGGTATTGGTATTTAGTGCAGTGCGCATGGGTCGTAGAAACGGACGGATGCGCAGTAACTAACATGCACCAATATTCGTTTTCTATTTTTTAGAAACATCGACTTGTGACAGTGCAATTATTGTGATTTTTAAAAATTCATTATTCATCAAAAGTCAACACATATCTTATAGCTATATTCATATCAATTAAATTTTTGTTAGTGAATTTGAATGTGATGTTCAGATGAATTTGTTATATCATATCATCAGATTTCACATCTCTTCATTATAATATTTAATCATACATATATTTAATCAGTGGTGTAACATTTCACAGCGACAATGGAGAATGTAATAGAGTAAATTAAAATGTATTTTATTATATATATATGAATAAGACACTCGTTTTCATACAACATGAGATAGTTATTGGTATCCCTTTGTCTTTCAATTGGGACACTATGTCCATTACATTTAAAAAAATGGTTGATTTCACAGACAAATATTTCAAAAAATACAACGCCTTGCTTTGATATCCAAACATATTTATCATCATTCTTCACTGGAACTGTTGTCACTGCTTGAGCTACTTCCATGACTTGGGTTATTTGGAGGAATGTTTTGTTCATTGTGTTGATTGTTTTCTTCTTCTTCAAGTTTCGTCTACAAACATAAAAATAAAGTGTAATGAGTGTATATACATTGGTGAGAATAATGAAAATTTCAATATTAAATAATATACATCAATGTAAATAGAAAAGAAATGTACCATAGCAAGAATTGACTTGTGAACTATACACAATCTTTCAAAACCAAATTTCATGCCATCTTTCAATAATTCATTTGTTCGAACAGTTCAATACTTTGTTTTCTACAAGTTTTATACCCCACAACAAATCATAGATTTAATATAAAAGATTTTATTGTTCTGTTAATTATAGATGAAGCTAAGTAAAACAAGATAGATGCTTACAAATTCCACAATTAATTTCTGATATGCCAACATATACTGACAACCCATATTTAACCCAATGTCAATCAATTCTTCTGATTGTTCTTCTTTGTATGTTAGCACCTATTTGAAGATATTCAATGCTGATTGTTGTAAAACAACTTAAAATATACAAAAATGAAATCTAGTTAAGTTGTTATAAATAAGTAACAGTTACTCACAAACATAGATATAAACCATTTTCTTCCTTGTCGTCCTATTTTATGTGCTGAATGGGTTCCATTTTCTTTTCTTTTCTGCAATAAAATACTTGAAAATTAATATTTAATGCTAAATTATTTATTTATTATACCTAATCAAAAAATTCAATGATTACATATTACATTTAAAGCACCTTGTTGTTGAGATGACTCATCGTGCGATGCAATTATGTCCATTTCTTTGACCATCTCCTTGTACACGTTTTTGGACATTCCTACTAGCATATTTCTAAAATTAGCTCGTTCCTTTGAGATTTTCATCTTCCTAAAAATGTAACATCACAATAAACTCTTTATTTTTTATATTGATATATGAAAAATAAATATAACAAAAGTGATATTTATAAATGATTGCTTTGTAGTAATATATACATATAATTCTAGAAAAACATTTGAATGAATATTAATTTTTCAATCCTTCTTTTTTATTGTTGAACGTTTTTTCTATTAAAACTTTGACATGTCTCATTGACCAATTCTCTGGAAACTCATCCTATAGTTTAAATAAATTTTGGTTCTTCGAATCATTAGATTGATTTTTGTATTGTAAGTGGAAAGAACGTCTATACATTCATTCCACTAGATTCCTCAAAGTTTTGTAAAAAAAATTTTCCCTTTTCGTTAACCTTGAGCACCACTCCATATGAGCTAAGGAGCAATTCATTTTCATTTGCATGTTCATTTTTTTATTTTATTAGAAAAACATTAATTTTCTTCGATGTTGCTCCTTGTAGAACATTAAACATATCTGAATTAATAGATTGTTTAAAACATGTTATCTAATATTTTTAAGTATATTATTATTGAAAATTAAAAAATAAACTCATATTGGATCGATAGTACTTTTTCATTCACTTGATTCAAAATTCTGCAATTTTTTCATCAAGCTTTTACGATCTTTTGGTCTTAAATAAGAAATAATCTTATTGAGCTTCGTCATTTTGTGGCTCTGCGTGATACACACTAAACAATACATATTAGTTAAACTTACATATAGTTCAAAAATAATAATTTTTGTAAAGAATTTACAAAGAACTTGCCTTTTTTTTCTTTTCTAGATGTGCTATTAGTATTTTTGTTACTTGAACTCTTGTCAGCCATTTCTTTATCAATATGAAACGTGTACCATTCATTAATATATTTTATAAATAAATCACATACTTTTCAAGTAAAAAAAAAAATCAAGAAAATGGTGTGCCTTTCGCAACTTACGCACCGAATGCGGTGCGGTAGGTTCTTATAAACACACCACCAATAAATTAGAAACATTGTACAGTGCTCTTTGTCAAAAGGGAGACCCAGTGCATTATATTAATACCAGAGCACTGATTAACATAAACATAAATTAATAAAAAATGGTTTTTATCAAACAATATTTTTTGTCAATATGAGCCCAGTGTGCTATACTATAATCGCGCACCGGTACGCTATTTTAAACAGTGCACACCAATTAACAAATGTTGTTTTTAAAAAAATCGTGTAAGGGCCGACAGGGATTGGGATCTAACTATGAAAGTAGTGTCGCAGGTCAAATGTCATACGCCTATATATATAGTAATACAAACCCTATAAATCTAAAATGAAAAGCCCTAATTGTGAAGTCACATAAACAAGAAGAAGCAAGGGTTTAACATAAGAATGGATTTTTTTGTTTTTCTTTTCTGAATTTTAATTAAATGTAAATAGGAATAGAGATTGTAAATGATTTTATTAGTAAAATGCACTGTAAAATTTAAAAATTTTACTATGCATATATTAAATCTAACATAAATTGTAAAAAAAACAATTATTACAGTAAAATTTAATAATTTTACTATACTACAGGTTTTTTGTGTGAATCACGAGATGTTTCAAATTTTGATTATCTGAATAGTTTTGTCCCTGATTTTTTTTTCAAAAATAATGAAAGAACGAATAAATTTTACTTTTTAAAGAACTTTTTTATGAAATTAGGTTTATGAAAATAAATTGCTGCTCATTTTTCAACTTACCGTTGTTTTCCACTTCAAAAAAATAAAGTTGTGATTTTTTCCCCCCGATATTTGGTGAGTTTGTTAACTAATATCACCGGTACGTCCAATAATAAAACTGCACCAGTGATGTTAACAGTACATTATCACCGATAACAATAACTCATTTTTAAGGCACCAAAATTACTTTTAGATATATACACCAAAATTTATTGTTAATTTTTCTAAAATGCAGGGAGAAAATATCATATCAAATGGACAATTCTTCAAAATCTAGCTCGTTCCATAATATTTCTCAAAGTCCATCGTGGAGTTCTCCCTATCCATCTCTATACGTAATTAATTAAGGTTTTATTTATGTTTTCATTATCTAATTGAATTTATTTATTTTATCCATGTCAATCAGCTGAATAAAATTAATGTATACAAATTTGCAGGTTCATGTTGATTCATAATCGTGTTCAGATGCACAAAATATTAAAACAGTTCCAAAACGTTGGAAGCTCTTATCAGGAGCAACATACCACAAGGCGCGGTTGGTAGATGAAAATGGACAACCACTTCACCCTGCTAATTGTAACATGCCATCTTCTAGCCACAATCCTGGGACAATGATGGTAATAATAAATTTTTGGTATAATATAATTATTTCAACGTCAAACCAATTAATCATGCATTGACGTGCTTACTAATTGATATCATCAATTTTGTACTAATCATGTTCGAATATATATTTTTGAAATTATTAGGATTCTAGTGATGATGACCGACCTACCTACCATCCTCCGTTGCACCCCACGAAAATGTCAAATCGAGAGAAGGATGAATTAAGAGAAAAACTCAAAGATGAATGATAACAAGAATGGTTGAATCAACCACCTATTCAATTCCTACTATGTCCAAATTCACCAATTAAGAATTACTACAACAATAGTAGTTCTTCACAAGTTGGCAATGGAGGAAATCAAATAGAGGCTGGTATGGATGATTATTTAAGGGATACGACTGCCATGGAGACAATGTTGTTAGATGCATTCCAGAACGATGATCAACTAGGGGATGATGATCATATCATCAATACCTTTTTCGAAAGCCTTAAATTTGCTTCCACCACTCCTCTCTTTGGACTTGGCGGTCAGTCAAAGTCTACCCAATTAGGGGCAACAATGTTACTGTACAACTTGAAAGCAAAGTTTGGCTTATCAAATGCATGTTTCTCGGAAATTCATAGGACTAATGCAGGAAAAATTCAGGTGAGATTTTCCTTTCTCAAGGAAAATACATTGTGAAGATGTTAGAAAGATGTGGGATGGTGGAATGCAAGTCCGTGTCTACTCCGATGGAGCTCAACTTCAAGAAGCTATGTGGAAATGTTTTTGGTCCCAAATTGGCAAATCCTTATGAATATAGACAACTTCTGGGGGGATTGATGTTCTTGGTAAACTCTCGACCAAGCATATGCTTCATTGTAAATAATTTGATTCAATTTATGGTTGAGCCTCATCACATACATTGGGTTGCTGCAAATAATCTCTTAAGATATCTTCGTGGCACTATCAACTATGGATTGAGATATATGGTCGGGAATTTGAGGCTTCATGGATATATTGATGTTGACTGGGTTGGCAGTGTGTTGGATAGAAAGAGCACGTCAGGATGTTGCTTCTATTTTGGATTTGCTTCAATTTCTTGGATGAGAAGGAAGTAGAAATCAATTATTCTAAGCATCGTTGAGGTTGAATATATTGCAGCTAGTATGGACTATTGTGAAGCTATTTCGTTGAGGAAGCTATTCATTGAGATATTTGAGCATGTGTTGGATACCACCATTACATATTGCGACAATCAAAGTGGGATTCACCTTTCAAAGAATCATGTGTTCCACGACCGCTCCAAGCATATCTATATCAGGAACCACTTTATCCGTGATATGGTACAACAGGGAGCAATAAGTCCCCAACACATCAGGACAGATCAACATGTTACAGACATCCTCACAAAACCCTTTGGGAAGTTCAAGTTATTAGCCTTCTGAGAGAGACTTGGAGTAGTGGAAGGACCCTCCAATGAGGGTCCTTCTTGAGTTGGACATTGAGCTGTGGGAGCTCTTGGGCTCCTGGGGTACCTCTTAGAGTTATGTTCGACCATAGGGTGAGTGGTTCACCTTCCCCTATGATACCCCATGGTGATATATGTGAGCATAGGGTGAGTGGTTCGCCTTCCCTTATGGTTGATGATATATGAATATGATGAGTGGTTCACCTTCTCCTATGGCATATGAGTAGGATGAGTGGTTCACCTTCTCTTCTGGATGCCCCAACATACATCCTTCCCTTAAAACCTGGGAATCTTGGGAAGTGCCTCTCATTTGGCCAATGAGATGGGAAAATTGGTTAGGACCATAACACTACACACGGATGCATCGTGTATTGTCATAATCCCTCTGTCTAGGATGCATAATTTTCAAAAACTTGATCGCTCAAGATTAAGTATGGTTTGAGTTCCACCCCTAGTTTGGACTGACTATTGTCAGTGGAGAGTGGTAAGGTCTTTTGACTCACTCTTGATTGATCCTTATTATTATATATATCAATCTTTAGTAGAGATGAGACAAGATGCATAGATAGTACATGATGATCAGATGGCATGATGATGGATGGATATTGGTCAGCGGAATTCTCCCTAGTTGAGAGGGAGTGTTATAATGTGAAACTAGGGACGAATCACATTTTTGACAACACATTTGCAGAGTATGATTATTGGATTGAATTCCTCTTTTCGAGAGGACCAACATTGACCTAAGGATCACTAAATTTGGACAAGGAGAAATATGTTTTTGAAGTGAAGCCCACATATGTGCATTTGGTCAAGGTCAGTGTGGGGTTAATTAGACAAATTAAACCACTCTCCATCACATATAAATAGAAGAGACCTCCAATATCATTTGGCACATTCATCACACACATTCCTTCACTCTCCTACATTCATTGTTTCGTCCAGATTGCAGGGAAACCTATTTACTCCACACGTGTGAAGGTTTGATTGAGTATTTTTGTTCTTTGTGTTGATCAAGTTGCAGCCAACTTTGACCAAAATTGACCGGACCTTGTTTTACCTTATTTTACTACGGTTTTAGTGGGATTCTCTTTGTTTCAACAGACTGCATTTATTGGCACACATTTCAAGAATTCCTAGGCAAGTTGACCGCACGATTGACTTCCAATTTGACCAAGTTTGACTATCTCTTTGCTGATTATTTTAGATGTTGGTTAACCTTCAATGAAGTTAGTTTGACCTTGAATGAGCTCAAGGAGGACATTTTTACTGTTGCGTTGACCAATGTTGACTTTCTGGTTAGGGTTGTTTGACTACTATTGACTAAGAGCATAATTTCATATTTTGATTGGGTCATTTATTTTACTAAGGGCAGTGGTGTTGGATCATCTATTTGTACTCTATTGGACATTCTCTCTCTGTTGAACATTTGATATTTGATAATAAGAAGAATTGATCAAGGGTTTTCCCCATCTTGGCGTTTTTCCTTAGCTTGAGCCAAATTCTTGTGTTCTCTTGTCTTGGTTTGTCTTCTGCAGTTTATTGTCTATCTACAGTTATTGTCAATGTGAATGAATGGTTTATGTGGTTGCTATTGGAAATCAAGTTTAAATTATTATTGGGCTAATAAAAGGACATTGAAGTAATTGTTGCAAGCATAGAACATACCATTGTCATCTAAAATTAACACTAGCCCTAAAAGTGATGGAAAATAAATCAACAATGTAATGAATAATGATAATGATATAACTTTAAGCACATAAATTCTAACTAACCTTATACATCTAGCATAATTATGAGTAAAAATAAATGTATAGCTATTACAAACCCTAATCTAACCCTAAAACATAAAATATAATGTTAAAATTTGTGTCTTATGATTGACTATTAGGAGAGACTATTACCTACTATGTTTTGGGGGCATATGGAGTCAAACTAAGGACTCTATTGAAGAACTAAACAGAGGATAAAGGGTGATGACTAAGGTTGTCCACTGTTGACCTTAGAATATCTTCCTATAAGGCGATAAATGAGGTTGTCCACTCTGAACTCTAGAAGATCCTCCTGTGGTTTTTACAATTTTTCAAGAAAAATTCAAACGAAGGCTCTCGACTAGAACACTTCATGGGGTTTACAAGATATGATCTATCTAAGAATAATACAAAGATAGCATTTTCACTTAATATATTCAATAAATAAATCCACAATACTTAGGAAGAACACACACTTAAAAAAACATTTCTCTTTCATAAGCTCTAGTCATGAATCATCCATCAAACTTGAAAAAGCATCCACAATTTATCTCTCCAAGAGGTCAAATTAGTTATTCATCCATAGCTATGATAAAAATATGAGCCGAGAAGTAGTATATTATCTCCACAAGTAGTAATGATCCAAATGAGGGTATCACTTCATTTATACAAGGAAACCAAGTGTTATACCTCTACAAGAGCTAACATCAACTAAAAGCCTATATAACATATGAAAATCCATGATTAAAGGAGGATAGGTCTAAACGAACCCCCTAATAATGACTCTACAATGAAGAATAAATTCTCAATCTACAAGTTATCCTCAATAAATGCTCCATAAAAATCACATGCGTGGGGAAAGTACGCCAATGAGGGTGAAGTCTCCTCAACATAGTGTAATAATGCTCCAAAAGAGTTATGTATCTTCATCGAAAATTTGCATCTCTCAAGTCATGTCTTATCATGAAAGTGTTAAATCATAATCCATCATGGTAGGTTGAGTCAAGTACAGTGACATATCATCATAAAGGTGCAATTTCTCATCATAAATGCAATTTCCTTAAGCAATAGCATGACATTATCAAGTCAAGTGGCTCTATGACCTCTCCAAAGAGGCATATCATCAAGAGAAGACTCAACATCCTCATCAAGGGTGCAACTCACATCATCAAAAGTAAGGCATCTCAATAAGTCACTATGTCATCTCAAGACCCCAACACCATCCAAAGGTTATGCAATGTTCTTAATGAAGTGTGTAAGAAGATCATCAATGTCCTTCAAAGGACCATGTAGCGCGCCATCATCAACAAGTAGGGGCTACAAGAATTAAGGGAGACCAGCATGTATACAAGAGTCATTGCAACATAAAAAGTCTGTCATGTTTGGTGTAAAACCCATAAGTACACCACATTAGCTATCTTCTTCAAACTTCGCATTAGCTAATGACTTCATGAAATTTGTCAAGTTTAGGTATGGGCGAACGATCGTAAAGCCATATTAGGTGTGGCAATACCTAGGAGTTGGAGGAAACCAATCGAGGTGTAAATGTAAATGATTATGATATCACTCGGGGTTTACTTCATGGGAATGGTGTCTTTAACATGCAAAGCTACATGTATCAATCATCTCCATGGGTGTTTTTTTCTTTGTATTCTTTGTTTTTCCTTTGAAAGTCCCTTTTTGATATATATGCATTTCATTACATAGGGATTGAGAACTGCTGTGTCTCAATCAAAAGTTTGAATTGTGAACTCTTCAGTGTACAAGGGGTTTTCAGGTGTTGAATTTATATTGGAGTTGTGAACTCTCCAAAATCTCAGTATGGGTTTTCCAAGTGCTGAATTTATATTTGAGTTGTGAACTCTCCACATTTCCAATGCCCCATAGTTTCTCATTAAACTGATTGAATTTATATATGCAATACAAACCCAATTTAAATAACAAATTAAAAATTTACTAAAAAATATTCACAAAATCGTAACTAAATCTCCAAAATGTGTTCCTTTTTTTTTCTGTCTCAATTCTAGTTAATAAAAGTTATCTTGCTCTGCGTTTAATTGGTCTTGAATTTCCTGGCAATGCATCTGGTTCGAATTTATTCTGAGATTTATTTCTTGCAGTTTACTTTCGGTGTAGGTCATTTATTTTTTAATCATTTGGGTTGAAATCGAAACATCAGCAAAACAATATTTAATTGTAAGATCACAAGGCAGTCCTGCAAACAACCCAGGTGGTTACCGAGTCGGGGATTGCAAAATTTGTGCAAGTCCAGAGCAAGACGATGAAAAGGAGGTTACAGAATATGATGATGGTTTACATAAATCTGTAAATTGCCCATGTAGTTTAATAGTGAAGTGAAACGAAACACGGGCGGCCAACGAGAGATTGAGATCAAGAGAGACAGCCTTCTTTTTAACAAAATTATGTGCCCTTCGAAACCATAAAATTGTATTGAATTCATCATTTACAAATTACATTCATAATATACAACTTGTATTCCTGTGGTTGGGTGGCCATTTGCCGCAGCGCCATCAGGTGTTCGATCGAATCGTATTTCAATTTCAGCTTTGTGCCCAACAGCTAAGATACATCACACATCTCAATGAATCATCCTTTGCTTCTGCTCTCTTTGATTTTGCTGCTGTTTCTTGAAGATGGGGTTTCAGATCCCTTTCACAAGTAGTAGCAGATTTCTGGGCAACAGCAGCAGCGCCAACGGCAGTGGCAGAAACAATCCCAAAGGTATTAGGAGAAATAGAGAATAGCTTTGGCGTTATTAGTAGATTCTTGAAATTGAAGGCCCGCTGATCTGTGAAGATTCTGAAACCCTCAATGGCTACCACGGCCGCCATACAAGAAGCCCTCTTCGAAATAGAACTCATCTTTCTTTCTTCTTCTGGATTCAGATTTGGATACACAGAAAACAAACAACAATAAGAAGGATTGTGAAATTGCAGGATGAGATTACACTTGAGATTTAGTTATGTATTTATATATGTCTTTAGAGGTTATCCAGAGCGCCAACAAGCAGGGAAGAGAAAACCGTGTCAGACCAAAACCAGCAGGAAGAAAGGCATATAATTAATTCCATCGGCGGCTGTCGGAAATCCAATCCAACGCGTTGCTGGTTTTTCACTTGGTTGTTGTGGGCGCTTTCCGGTTGTAAGTGCGGTTTTGGTGAGGACAAGAATACCGTAGAAAACTCGGTTTGGGGAAAAGGCGGGCGCCCGTTTCGAAACACTGAACACCTTGTCACCGCTCGTCAAGTCCATCCCACCCCACATTTTTTCTATATTTTATTTACGAAGTTGTTTACATTTCTTTAGTTTAGGAATTCAATGAATCTCTTGGTCAGCGTTAAAATTATATTAGATGTGATTGGTATTAATGTTTGGTCGAGGCCACAGTTTTGTTAGAAAGTTATTTTAGCTATAGAATGTGCCTTTTTTTATTATTAGCAAATTAACTAAGTGAATTAATTTTTTGTTAATTTTTTCTTTAATTAAAAGTTACATTTTCACTGGTTTATATTTAATTTTTTAATAAATTAAAAAAATAAAATTTCTAAATTTCTAAATTTATTTTAAATAAAGTTTATTTAACAAATTATTTTATGAAAATATTTTAATTCTTAGATAGGATGATTGAAGATTCAATTAGACAAGATACATGTATGCTTCAAGATTCAATTAGACAAGATACATATATAGATAACAATCCAATTTTGAAACTTTTTTTAAGACAATTTTCCATATAAATTATCAACATTTAAATAAGCTTTAAATTAGCAATGATAATGGAACTAAGTCTTTATTAGCAAAGTTTGTTTCTCTGGAGTTGTTGGATATAGAAGGAAGTAAGCACTTTAATGCAAAAGGGTTTGGAGCCTCTCCGTGGCATCAAGCTAGGGAAAAGTTTAAGGATGGATATCTATTTGAAAGTTTAGAAAACTTGGCGAATATTAATAATGTATAATAGAAAAAATAAAATGTTTGATAATGCTTTTGTAAAAATATCTACAATTTTTATTATATTATATTAGTCTATATAAAATCTTGGCGAATTTTAAATTAAAATAATTTCATATTATAAAACTTGAGTGAATTATTTTTAGAAAAAGTGGAAATTGGCGAATATGTTTTTTGAAAAAAGTATAGAAAATTAGCCCACCTACGAGTATTAGCCCCTAAAATTAGCCCACCTGCGAATCTGGTTCCCACACTTCGAGATGGATCATAGCACCCCCTTTCCCTAATCGACATGCAAGTTCTGGTTATTGCAAAAGTCAATAATGGTGTTATTGTTACAGATGAAGCTTTTCATCACTCTATCACACTCGTTGTTTAGCAAAGGTTGTATTTAATTAGAACTCAATTAAAGAGGAACGAGTATCTAAGAGTGATGAGGTAGTGAATTCAATGATCCATGATTTTGTGTCAGGTTTTGTTGCACCAAGGATATTAAGTTTTATCATATTTTTTAGTTATATTGACATGTCAAATCGTTTGTGGCGAATGTAGTTCTCAATCAAGTGTAGAACTATGCTAAGCTTTAGCAACATTTGGACAATTTAGAAAAGCAGAGTTACCTCCAACTTATTCTTAGCTTCTAGTTCGTCAAGAAGCATGGCGACATCATCGTTTCAAATGTTCCTAGTTGCTCCTTGAACAACCCCATTGTGATTTTGAATGTTAATAATGTTCTTGTGGATCCCTTTCCACTTTAATAACAAGCATCAGTCATGAATTTAGCTTTTGCACTTTATAAATTTCAGTTTTTTTTCAAATATCACATGCACCATGAATCTCCAATCCAAAAAAGATTTGTTTCCTTTATGCCAAACTATGTATGTTGTTTGTATAGGCTTAAGATTATGATTCTTCATATTCGTTTCTTTTATGCCAAACTATCTATGTTGTTTGTATAAGCTTAAGATTATGATTCTTCATATTTGTTTCCTTCATGCCAAACTATCTATGTTGTTTGTATAGGCTTAAGATTATGATTTCTACTGATAATTTGTTACTTAACTTTCTTCGAGATAAGTTTTTTTAGTTTTATGTTTTCAAATAATCAAGTAAATTATATTAAATCTCTACCATTTTATAATAAAAAATTGTAATTATTTTATTATAAACTCATTTAATATTTTTTATATTTTTAAATCAATATATTATATTGTTTTTATTACATTAATAAAATAAAATAACTTATTTTATATATAATTAACCCAATGAAAAATCAAAACATTTAATTTGTAAATAAAAAAGCATTTAATTTGTGAGTAAAAAATATATCCATGAGAGAATAACAAAAATGCATAATTACTTACTATAAATTTACAATATTACAATATTTAATACTTAGTATAGACTTACAATATTTAACCAAATAAACTTTTCAAAATATAATTATATAATATACATAAAGGCATAATGATATAACATCTTTGAAAACATAAGGACACTCAGAATGATTTCCCATAAAGTAATTACATAAGGGTGTTTAAGGATTGTGCCTCTTAACATTGTTGTCGAGCTTTGTTGTCCATAGCCATGGAAAATTGCTTGGTTACTTAACATCTCTCTTCCTTTCTTTAGCTTTATTAGTCCCTGCTGTAGGCAGTGAACAATAGTAATCGAAACAATGTCTCTAGCATTAATCCATGTCCCCGCTACCCTAACTTTTTAGGCGTTCAAATTTTATTAACCAATAAAATTTATGGAATAATTTTGGAGACCAATCACTTTCTTCTTCATCTTATTGGCCTCTTCCCGAGGCGGGGATGCCAAAAGCATATGTTATATTTTCGTTATGTTTGCTGCTGGAAACAACTGGGAACTAATGCTAACATTAGTTCCCCAATATTAAATGTTATATACAAGTAGTCTTACTTACTTACCGATCTATCTTACTTACCTACCAGCACTCTGCATGTTAACCATGTGTCATTAACTCTGCATGTTAAACACGGAACTCACTCTGCATGTTAACCACAAAACTCTACACCTGTCTATGCCGCTGGTGGCGTTTATTCAATGGATGTTTGAATGTGTGCTTCAAGGGCTATTTCATAGACATCAATAGTTGATGGTGCTGGAGGTATAGTTTTAGCAACGTATTCTTCTCTTATCTTGGTACAAGGAGTAGATACAAGGGTGCCTAAGGCACTAGTAGCAGGAGAAAAGTAGCAGAAAAACTGGGTTAATTTATTCCATTAATTAAGTCGTGGGCTCCGCAAATGTTCGAGGATCAGCGCTTGTTACAGGAACAATTTCTCTGAACTTACTGTTACAGCAATCCATGGGCAACACAATTTCTCGCAGCAATCTGTCAGCAACACAAATTCTCGACATAGAAAATTCTAGACACAGAGAAGAAGTTTAAAATGCCTCTGTTTGGTTTTGAGGTGATAATGGTTACTAAATCTTACTGCAACACAAATTCTCGCAGCAATCCATCGACAATACAAATTCTCGACACAATGTAAATTCTCGCAGCAATCCGTCGACAACACAAATTCTCGACACATAGAAGAAGGTTACAATGCCTCTTTCTGGTTTTGAGGTGATAATGGTTACTAATTCTTATAGATTATTATCTTTTTGTGTTGAAGGTGCTTGGCGTATTCCAACCCCTCCTTGACGAAAAGTGAATTTGCCACAAGCAGGTTCACCTTTCAGTTAAACAAAATGAATCCGCAATCTTCATTTCCATGTCAAAACTGCAAATTCATAGCTTGAAAACCGATCCTGGGACTTATGGTTTATAGGCCCATTATCCTTTTTCTGCGTCACTTCGACGAGTACATATATATCGGAAGAACCTTAACCCATCCTCAATCCTTTCGCATCATACATACGAATTTCAACATTTATGAAATTCTATTAACGCAAAACATGGCATGACCGCAGCATACCAATTATCTTTCCACCATTCAACAAATGTACTCGCTGCTTAGAATGTTACCAAACGTTAATGTAACTTCGGTCACCATTTATCACGGTTAACATTTCAACCTTTATAAAACCTTTCCACGATGCTCGAATCAACATTCGATTGCATTAAACCTCGACCTTGGATAAACACTAACTCAACTTGCGTTTAACAACCAGGAATTCAAAATCCATTCAGCCTGAAATCTGCGTTCAAATCGCATTGAGGCCGGATTCCGCCATATCTCAGATTAAGATCGAAACAAAGTTTAATCGCTCCTTTCAGACCTCGTTTTCTCCGTTTCTAATGCTGTGGATCGTTTTTAGTCTGATATTAGTCCAAACAAATAGCTTTTCGATGAAAATTGATCTCAACCGATATTTGTTTAAACACACCAAGAGTCGATGCCAGATTAAGCATGCTCAATTGCAATTTGTAAGCTCCGACTGTATTGAATTGGACTCCACCAGGTCTCATATCAAAACAAAATTCAATACAGGTTTAAAAATATTCAATAATCAATTATTAATAACGTTTGTGTCCTTCGATAAAAATACCAAATCTCATTGCTTGCTTGCACGGTGATTGTATCACCATAAATGATATCGATTTATGCAAATCAAAATCCAACAATTATTTACACCAATCATATCAATATCAGAATGAGTTTCTGATACGATTAGGGCCTCTTCACATAGGATAAATGCGTGAATAATTTATACATAAAGAACATTCAATCAACCAGAAATCTAATAAATATAACATGTAAACAGAACCCAATAACAATATTTCCATATATACAAAATATCCTACAAGCTAAGGCATTTCAGCCTTAGTACAAATCCACCTGGGGTTACATTGCGTTCGCTCCTCCCTCACACGTAATACAGGCTTCTCTTTTATAGGTTTTACAAAGATCAAGAATCGGTTTTAACTAATTTTTGCCCTAATTTTCATAACTATTCACATAACTTCCTCTTCATTTCGGATCTAAATTTGAATTCAGATTGGCTCAGATGCCCCTACATCAGACTCACGAGGCACAAAAATTTATGACCTCCTGGTCATATGTCTTCTACATCTATCAACAATTCTACCCACATCATTGTGGAATTTCTCTTTGTGATCTTCCTGTAGCAGCATCTTGAACAATTCTACCCACATCCTCTATGGAATTGTCCATCGTGAGCTGCAATGAAACCTCTGCAATAGCAAGTCCTCCCCGCTACCAGACACCTCACCAAGCTTCTCTCGTGAGCTTAGTCTTTTGGCATCTCTCTAATTTGCTCCTGTGGAACCATTTGAGCACTCCTGCTCTAGGTTGTTGCAATCTTCTCACCTTCCTCCGCTGCTACCTTCACAAAACATAAAAATCATAAGCTTACAAATTTTCAAGAAACTGTACCTCTTCCTTCTTTTTCTGCAAACTCCTTCCGCAGGAAATATTTTTCCGCTCTGATACCACTTGACGAAAAGTGAATTTGCCACAGGGCAGGTTCACCTTTCAGTTAAACAAAATGAATCCGCAATCTTCATTTCCGTGTTGAAACTGCAAATTCATAGCTTGAAAACCGATCTTGGGACCTATGGTTTATAGGCCCATTATCCTTTTTCTGTGCCACTTCGACGAGTACATATAAATCGGGAGCACCTTAACCCATCCTCAATCCTTTCGCATCATACATACGAATTTCAACATTTATGAAATTCTATTAATGCAAAACATGGCATGACCGCAGCATACCAATTATCTTTCCACCATTCAACAAATGTACTCGCTGCTCAGAATGTTACCAAACGTTAATGTAACTTCGGTCACCATTTATCACGTTTAACATTTCAACCTTTATAAAACCTTTCCACGACGCTCGAATCAACATTCGATTGCATTAAACCTCGACCTTGGATAAACACTAACTCAACTTGCGTTTAACAACCAGGAATTCAAAATCCATTCAGCCTGAAATCTACGTTCAAATCGCATTGAGGCCGGATTCCAGCATATCTCAGATTAAGATCGAAACAGAGTTTAATCGCTCCTTTCAGACCTCGTTTTATCCATTTCTAATGTTGTGGATAGTTTTCAGTCTGATATCAGTCCAAACAAATAGCTTTTCGATGCAAATTGATCTCAACCGATATTTGTTTAAACACACCGAGAGTCGATGCCAGATTAAGCATGCTCAATTGCAATTTGTAAGCTTCGACTGTATTGAATCGGACTCCACTAGGTCTCATATCAAAACAAAATTCAATACAAGTTTAAACATATTCAATAATCAGTTATTAATAACGTTTGCGTCCCTCGATAAAAAGACCAAATCTCATTGATTGCTTGCACGGTGACTGTATCACCATAAATGATATCGATTTATGTAAATCGAAATCCAACAATTCTTTACAGCAATCATATCAATATCAGAATGAGTTTCTGATACAATTAGGGCCTCTTCACATAGGATAAATGCGCGAATAATTTATACACAAAGAACATTCAATCAACCAAAAATCTAATAACTATAACATGTAAACAGAACCCAATAACAGTATTTCCATATATACAAAATCTCCTACAAGCTAAGGCATTTTAGCCTTAGTACAAATCCACCTGGGGTTACATTGCGTTCGCTCCTCCCTCACACATAATACATGCTTCTCTTTTATAGGTTTTACAAAGATCAAGAATTGGTTTTAACTAATTTTTGCCCTAATTTTCATAACTGTTCACATAACCACCTCTTCGTTTCGAATTTGAATTTGAATTCAGATTGGCTCAGATGCCCTTGCATCACTCCTGTACAGGGAGTTTTTTCACACCCAACTTTCATTGTATATCGCACTAAATTTTCATTGCATATCAGTGTTTTATTGGGCAACAACTATTTAAGACTTGCCCCTTTGGATTGTAGGTAACAATATTCGAACCCTTGGTGCTTCCGCCCGATGCCTACTGTTGGAAGATTCGTAGAGTCGGGTTATTTACCCACAACAGAGGGGCCGTCCTCCCTCACTACTACTTACGTTTGGGCAGGATGCCATGCATAGGTTATAACACACTCCTTTAACCAAAGGAAGGGAAGCGTAGGCCCTCTGCAGGTGGTTCCTTTACCACGAATGCTTGTTGTGGGTGCTCTAGGTGAGACTGTCTATGGTACTGTATATGGATATGTTGTTGTATTCATAGACATATTTATGACACATTTATACCAATGGATTTTCCCTTGCCTATGACTCTTTTACAGGTGCTTATTCTAATGGGATGGGAAAACTGTGGAAACCACTGTTTTTTCTGAGATTTTTCACATACCTAACCAAACTTTCATAGCTTTTTCCTCTCATTTGTATCCCCAATTGACCTAGAATCTATAGGTTATTGAGATAGATCTAGATCCAATAGCATGTATATAACCACCACCAGCAAAAGTAACACAGGCACTAGTAACAGTTCTTTACCTTGTAGCAATAGATTATGTATATGAAGTTGTTGATTGGAAATATGTCTTTTTTTCCCTCTAGTCTCACCCTACTTGTTGGTCTCTTGTCCTACTCAGGCCTTGTCTCCGTCTTCATCATTTTTTGGGTTATCGCTTGGGTCTTCGCCAACTCATGCCTGCGCTGCTTCACACCTTCGCTTCTGCTTTTGTTTTGGGGTGTGAAGAAAGATGACCTATCAAGAGTCTATCTTTTAACTATATTTTTGTATACCTATTTTTAGTATACTACTTAACACAAAGAAAAAAGTATGCATAAAAGGTTTTGATATTGGCAAATTACGGATTAGCAACGCATAAATCATCTCATTACCAACCCTGCTGCCATCACGGATTTGATATCTTGAGCATGTAGAATAGGTTTTCTTTCTATGAATGTAGAGAGCCTTTGCAATCTTTAATATGTCCTGTACTCGAGAATCCAAAGGAATGAACTCTTTAATCTGGAGATTTGTATAGACACGCTTTTAAATTATTCCACGAACACGTGAAATGCACGAAAACTTGGCCTGACAAGTCTTTTCCTTCAAGACATCATGTATTATATTGTATTGTATTAGGTGTAATCTTATTAGAATGGCATGTTGATCGCATATTGTAAACATGTGGTTAAGCTAATATGGTACTTATTCTATAGCTAATAAACTTTCTATAGCTAACAAAATTTCACGTGCGTTGATTCATACGTTATAACTAGTTTCATGTGCATTACTTTTCTTGCGTCTAAATACAAAAGGTTAGATTCAAGGCTATGGTTCTTGTAGCTCATTGGACCACCCACCTTTGTATATTTATCCTCATATTGGGACGTGAGCTGGGAATGGACGGGAACATGAGAAGGTTATGTAATGCTCTTCTGGGAATATGTAGCAGCTGGGAACACCCTTATCCTTAGTTGAGCAGGCCCTAGAAAATATTTGTCTTCAGTCCTTAACAATAAAATCAAACCGTAACTGAGCTTCACATTAAACGTCCAGAAGCAACTCATATTTAGCAACAAACTGTCAATCTTGAGGTTGATCGGCAAAGAAACTGTCTCTGCACTTCAAATTCAATTGTTGAGGCAAGAGAGAATGACAAATATGCAGTTATATGAGAACTCAGGGCGTGCATATAATGTTTTGTCAGCACATAGTTCTCACTCTCAACAGAGAGCTACCACACGGGGATACTCCAAAGATAGCACAGGTTGTGACTACAAGATGAAAATCCATGATTAAAGGAGGATAGGTCTAAACGAACCCCCTAATAATGACTCTACAATGAAGAATAAATTCTCAATCTACAAGTTATCCTCAATAAATGCTCCATAAAAATCACATGCGTGGGGAAAGTACGCCAATGAGGGTGAAGTCTCCTCCAACATAGTGTAATAATGCTCCAAGAGTTATGTATCTTCATCGAAAGCTGCATCTCACTCAAAAGTCATGTCCCATCATAAGAAAGTGTTAAATCATAATCCATCATGGTAGGTTGAGTCAAGTACAGTGACATATCATCATAAAAGTGCAATTTCTCATCATAAATGCAATTTCCTTAAGCAATAGCATGACATTATCAAGTCAAGTGGCTCTATGACCTCTACAAAGAGGCATATCATCAAGAGAAGACTCAACATCCTCATCAAGGGTGCAACTCACATCATCAAAAGTAAGGCATCTCAATAAGTCACTATGTCATCTACCATCCAAAGGTTATGCAATGTTCTTAATGAAGTGTGTAAGAAGATCACTTCAAAGGACCATGTAGCGCGCCATCATCAACAAGTAGGGGCTACAAGAATTAAGGGAGACCAACATGTATACAAGAGTCATTGCAACATAAAAAGTCTGTCATGTTTGGTGTAAAACCCATAAGTACACCACTTAGCTATCTTCTTCAAACTTCGCATTAGCTAATGACTTCATGAAATTTGTCAAGTTTAGGTATGGGCGAACGATCGTAAAGCCATATTAGGTGTGGCAATACCTAGGAGTTGGAGGAAACCAATCAAGGTGTAAATGTAAATGATTATGATATCACTTGGGGTTTACTTCATGGTAATGGTGTCTTTAACATGCAAAGCTACATGTATCAATCATCTCCATGGGTGTTTTTTTCTTTGTATTCTTTGTTTTTCCTTTGAAAGTCCCTTTTTGATATATATGCATTTCATTACATAGGGATTGAGAACTGCTGTGTCTCAATCAAAAGTTTGAATTGTGAACTCTTCAGTGTACAAGGGGTTTTCAGGTGTTGAATTTATATTGGAGTTGTGAACTCTCCAAAATCTCAATATGGGTTTTCCAAGTGCTGAATTTACATTTGAGTTGTGAACTCTCCACATTTCCAATGCCCCATAGTTTCTCATTAAACTGGTTGAATTTATATATGCAATCAAAAACCCAATTTAAATAACAAATTAAAAATTTACTCAAAAATTTTCACAAAAATGTAACTAAATCTCCAAAATGTGTTCCCTTTTTTTTCTGTCTCAATTCTAGTTAATAAAAGTTATCTTGCTCTGCGTTTAATTGGTCTTGAATTTCCTGGCAATGCATCTGGTTCGAATTTATTCTGAGATTTATTTCTTGCAGTTTACTTTCGGTGTAGGTCATTTATTTTTTAATCATTTGGGTTGAAATCGAAACATCAGCAAAACAATATTTAATTGTAAGATCACAAGGCAGTCCTGCAAACAACCCAGGTGGTTACCGAGTCGGGGATTGCAATATTTGTGGAAGTCCAGAGCAAGACGATGAAAAGGAGGTTACAGAATATGATGATGGTTTACATAAATCTGTAAATTGCCCATGTAGTTTAATAGTGAAGTGAAACGAAACACGGGCGGCCAACGAGAGATTGAGATCAAGAGAGACAGCCTTCTTTTTAACAAAATTATGTGCCCTTCGAAACCATAAAATTGTATTGAATTCATCATTTACAAATTACATTCATAATATACAACTTGTATTCCTGTGGTTGGGTGGCCATTTGCCGCAGCGCCATCAGGTGTTCGATCGAATCGTATTTCAATTTCAGCTTTGTGCCCAACAGTTAAGATACATCACACATCTCAATGACTCATCCTTTGCTTCTGCTTTCTTTGATTTTGCTGCTCTTTCTTGAAGATGGGGTTTCAGATCCCTTTCACAAGTAGTAGCAGATTTCTGAGCAACAGCGGCAGCGCCAACGGCAGTGGCAGAAGCAATCCCAAAGGTATTAGGAGAAATAGAGAATAGCTTTGGCGTTATTAGTAGATTCTTGAAATTGAAGGCCCGCTGATCTGTGAAGATTCTGAAACCCTCAATGGCTACCACGGCCGCCATACAAGAAGCCCTCTTCGAAATAGAACTCATCTTTCTTTCTTCTACTGGATTCAGATTTGGATACACAGAAAACAGACAACAATAAGAAGGATTGTGAAATTGCAGGATGAGATGACACTTGAGATTTAGTTATGTATTTATATATATCTTTAGAGGTTATCCAGAGCGCCAACAAGCAGGGAAGAGAAAACCGTGTAAGACCAAAACCAGCAGGGAAGAGAAAACCGTGTAAGACCAAAACCAGCAGGAAGAAAGGCATATAATTAATTCTATCGGCGGCTGTCGGAAATCCAATCCAACGCGTTGCTGGTTTTTCACTTGGTTGTTGTGGGCGCTTTCCGGTTGTAAGTGTGGTTTTGCTGGGGACAAGAATACCGTAGAAAACTCGGTTTTGGGAAAAGGCGGGCGCCCGTTTCGAAACACTGAACACCTTGTCACCGCTCGTCAAGTCCATCCCACCCCACATTTTTTCTATATTTTATTTACGAAGTTGTTTACATTTCTTTAGTTTACGAATTCAATGAATCTCTTGGTCAGCGTTAAAATTATATTAGATGTGATTGGTATTAATGTTTGGTCGAGGCCACAATTTTGTTAGAAAGTTTGTTTTTGTTTTTTTGTTTGTTTTTGTTTTTGTTTTTTTTTTTTTTTTTTGTTTGTTTTTGTTTTTTTTTAATATGGTAGGACCAGACTATTTTCTATTGATATGTGCACGACAGGTTACAGCAATATAAAAGTGATTCGGTGGCCTCAACCTGCCCGAAGGAAACCAGGTTTGTTGGCCACCTCAGTGCATGAAAGGCAAACCAAAACTGGAATTGTTTCATTCTTCTAAAGTTTGCATGAGCTATTCTTCTGCTATCGGAATTGTCCACATACTGATACTTATAAACAAACTGAAAATTCAACAAAATTGTAAATGTCATGGACACATAGTATAAAACACAAACTATTATCCATCAGATGAAGAAACTGGGGCTGGGTCTTTCATAGTAGACCCAGGCATGTCTACTTGCTGAAGCAGCTGCATTTGTTTCTCCATACGACCAACCCTGTCATCCAATCTACTCATGCGATCTGCTGCTTGATACTGAGTAATCTTTATGTGCTGTAGCTGATCCTGTATGGTCTCAAGCACTTCCAAGGCACAAGGATCCATCTTTGCTGCGTCACTCATCACTTGACCAGGATTAAAGCTTTGGATAGCTTTAGCTATGAGGCATTTGAGAATCCAATAAGTGTGTACTGTCTGTTGAAATAAGGTAAGGCGCCCTCGGGTGTTTACAGGGTCAGAGATGAAATCCAGAATTTCAGTCTCTGTTTCCAGGTCCTCAGGGTCAGTCTGAAGTTCGCACTCCCAGCCTCGGATTTGTTGTCGTATAGCAGAAGAACTCCCTGTAACATACTTCGTAGCGAGAGTCTCAAGGTTCTCCTGGAGCGGTTTACGACCCCTCTTTTTAGGTACAGGTTCCTGGATTGCCGACGCTTTACTCTTCACAGCGTGTGCACGTTTCTTCCCCATGCTAAAAGGAAGTCTGTGCAGCAAATGAAACATACAGGTACAAACAACAATGATATAAGTGCCAAGATTGATGTAACCATAGATTGCTCCATGAACAGAGCCAGGGTGTCTGTCCATATTATCCGAATATAAAACCCAGAAGACCCGACTAATAGCGTAATTGACAGAGGGGGCCAGTGTTATCTGGTTGAAAGTAAGGGGAATAGGTAACCTATGAAGGATGAGTTTAACCTTATCCAGAAAATCTCTGTAGGGTATTCCAATATTATGTGTGCTACGAAGCTGAAACCACACCCAAAGACGGCATTGCAACTCCCCTACTTCCCAAGGTTTGTCTCGCCACAACAGGAGAATTTCAAGCCAGAGACGCTATGACCTGACGCGGTGAACAGGAAAACTATACCACTGATATCGACCACAACCACAATTAACATTGACAGAGACTATTCCTCCAATGTTACCACCCCCTAACCTACCATCTGCATTCACTCCTATTACAATTACAGCCCTGGAACAATCATAACCAATTGTAGTCTGTACACAAGGATCTCTAAAACACGGTTCGACAGTAGAAAGAGGTGGAAGGATCAGCCAAAACTTCCAAATACCTATACTATGGAAACGAACCATTCTATCACGACATTCTTCAACAAGAACAATACTCAGGCAAGCAAATACATACCCCCAGAGAATCTTCAAGCTGATTGAGCGCTCCTCTAGTCGGGTTCTCTGCAGCCTCTGTCTCTGCTATGCGCCAAACTTTTGCATGGCAGAAAGTTATTTTAGCTATAGAATGTGCTTTTTTTTTTATTAGCAAATTAACTAAGTGAATTAATTTTTTCTTTAATTAAAAGTTACATTTTCACGGGTTTATATTTAATTTTTTAATAAATTAAAAAAATAAAATTTAAAAATTTAAAAATTTATTTTAAATAAAGTTTATTTAACAAATTATTTTATGAAAATATTTTAATTCTTGGATAGGATGATTGAAGATTCAATTAGACAAGATACATGTATGCTTCAAGATTCAATTAGACAAGATACATATATGGATAACAATCCAATTTTGCAACCTTTTTGAAGACAATTTTCCATATAAATTATCAACATTTAAATAAGCTTTAAATTAGCAACGATAATGGAACTAAGTCTTTATTAGCAAAGTTTGTTTCTCTGGAGTTGTTGGATATAGAAGGAAGTAAGCACTTTAATTCCAAAGGGTTTGGAGCCTCTCCGTGGCATCAAGCTAGGGAAAAGTTTAAGGATGGATATCTATTTGAAATTTTAGAAAACTTGGCAAATATTAATAATGTATAATAGAAAAAATAAAATGTTTGATGATACTTTTGTAAAAATATCTACAATTTTGATTATATTATATTAGTCTATATAAAATCTTGGCGAATTTTAAATTAAAATAATTTCATATTATAAAACTTGAGTGAATTATTTTTAGAAAAAGTGGAAATTGGTGAATATGTTTTTTGAAAAAAATATAGAAAATTAGCCCACCTACGAATATTAGCCCCTAAAATTAGCCCACCTGCGAATCTGGTTCCCACACTTCGAGATGGATCATAGCACCCCCTTTCCCTAATCGACATGCAAGTTTTGGTTATTGCAAAAGTCAATAATGGTGTTATTGTTACAGAGGAAGCTTTTCATCACTCTATCACACTCGTTGTTTAGCAAAGGTTGTATTTAATTAGAACTCAATTAAAGAGGAACGAGTATCTAAGAGTGATGAGGTAGTGAATTCAATGATCCATGATTTTGTGTCAAGACTCGGGTTTTGTTGCGCCAAGGATATTAAGTTTTATCATATTTTTTAGTTATATTGACATGTCAAATCGTTTGTGGCGAATGTAGTTCTCAATCAAATGTAGAACTATGCTAAGCTTTAGCAACATTTGGACAATTTAGAAAATCAGAGTTACCTCCAACTTATTCTTAGCTTCTAATTCGTCAAGAAGCATGGTGACATCATCGTTTCAAATGTTCCTTGTTGCTCCTTGAACAACCCCATTGTGATTTTGGATGTCAATAATGTTCTTGTGGATCCCTTTCCACTTTAATAACAAGCGTCAGTCATGAATTTAGCTTTTGCACTTTATAGATTTGAGTTTTTTTTTTCAAATATCACATGCACCATGCATCTCCAATCCAAAAAAGATTTGTTTTCCTTTATGCCAAAATATCTATATTGTTTGTATAGGCTTAAAATTATGATTCTTCTAAAAATAATACTGAACAAGAAAAACTATGTATATTTGGATGTATGAAAATTTAGATATATTTTATTAAATACATTTTTAAAAGAATAATGGTTATAAACATTTAAAAATAATTTTATTAAATAATTAGTTTAGATCCAAGTTAAGATTGATTTAGGCCATCTTAGTTCCCCATATAAAGAAACTACAATCCACATGAATACCATGGGTTGTATTTATAGTTTATCATTATTTTATTTTATTATTTTTATTTTCTATTGTATTTTGAATTAGTTAAAATGTTCATTACATTATGTCAATCTTTTTATTTAATTTACTTTCATTTTTAATTTTGTTTAATTTGACATAGTCAAAATGTTAAACATGACATTATAACCTTTCTATCATCACCAAAACCTAAATTCAATTTAACTTATTAAAAAGAAAAAAACTAACATTATAAAAAACATATATAAAAATATTTATTTCATCCAATGGCCTAAAACATTTCAATCGTCTAACATTTAATCCAATGGCTCAAATATAGACACAGTGGCAGCTAGGGGAGTTGTTTCAAATAATAATGCCTTATTGTATAAATATACATAAATCCATAATGATATAACATCTTTGAAAACATAATAACACTAAATTTTTGGATTACTTAACATCCCCCTTCTTTTCTTTGGCTTTATTTTATTTTCTTCCAAATCCACTTATCTCTCTAGTTATGTCTCAATACTATGAAACATGTTTATAAAAGGAATTTTATCATTTTTCATGTACTATGTATTCTGATGCTTATATGAAGTTTAGATATTACAATGCTTATTTAAATTTCCTATTTATTGTTTTTTATTTGAAATTTATTCTATATCAAGTTAAGGTTAAATATGTAGAGATATTTTTATTAGAGTGGAGGTATATCAAGTTAAGGTTAAATATGTAGATATATTTTTATTAGAGTGGAGGTAAGTGAATTTTTCCTTGTAATTTTTTTAATGTTGGATGAAAAAATTTAAATATGTTATAAAAGAAATGTTTTCATTATATTTAGCCAAATTATTTTTCGAGTATTTTGGTATTTGAACATACTTTACCAAAGTGAAAGTATGCCCAAGACATTCCTATCCAATCCTGCAACTTATTTCCATAACCAACTGAATCTTGCTTACAATAGTCCCAATGGATGGGTGGAGGCACCCATTGCTACCTCCAAGGGAAGTGCAATACACTTATGCTCTCTACCATCAATCTTGAGTAAAGTATTATAGCCAAATCCACTTCTCCCCAACATTAATATTTGAAGATTGAAAAGTACTATAGGTATTTAGCTAACAAATTTCACCTTAGAGAAATGGCTTGTATTAAAGTGTTTAATCAACAATATCTAGGGAAACCAATAGGCAAAATCCATGAAATAAAGCTTGGCCCAAATCATAAACAAAAATATAGATGATCAATATAGATACTAGCGTACTACTTTGACTAATGCTCTAAAGTAGATATAGCAAAAGCTAAAGCTTTTATTGGGTATTCACCTTACTTCCTAGTGTATGGAAAACATAATAACGTTGCTCTAAATGTTTTCCTTCCCTTTTTATGATGATCAAACACAATGTTAGGTGAATCCCTTGTGATCAACAAGAAGCTAAACATATTACTAAATAAGTCAGAAGAAAAGGAGAGAAGGCTCAACATAAATTCATAATGCATCAATGTCTAGTAAAGCACTGGTTTGACCAATTAGCATTTTGATGGAGACTCTCAGGTAGGTTATTTTGAACTCTTGTGGTGATGAGCCCATAAAACCTAAGGAAAACATCCCAAGTATGCTCCTTTATGATTAGTTCCTAATCAAATTTCAAAGGATGACTAGAATACCTAGCATCAACCTAGGTGGATCAAATTATCTTTGCATATTAATGCATCATATATAAAATGGTACTTAATTTAACCCACTTTTAAAAATGAGTGTGTTTGTAGATTTCTTTAATTACTACATTTCCTTAGTTGTATGTGTTTAATTTCCTTATATAGTTTTCCCTAGGTCAATTGTTGTTTTCTATTAAGCATGAAAATATACTTTAATTTCATGCTCATCATCCCCTTGGATAAATGTTATTATGTAAGAACATGTTAGTTAAAAATAACATGAATACAATCTTTGATGTTTATGTATGAATATGTAAGCATACTTCAATAATTCCATGTTATGAAACCAACTCCCAAAATAGAAGAAAAGAGAGATCAACGCATAAGAAATCAACCACTTCGAGGGGGAAACCTCCTTTACATTACATAAATGAACAAATATGGGATGATACAAATGAAAAAATCTTCTTTCTATATATAGGAGTCCATGGGGTCACAATATAATCCTAGTCGACCTAACAATAATAATGTGAGGGCACAACAATAACAATAGTGGGCTTCTATGGGGCACAATAATAACAATATGGGGACTACAAGGGCACAAAAATAACAATAAGGGGTTATACTAATAATAACAATAAGGGGATACACTAGTATTATAGAGACCTAACATGCCCCTCTCCTTCAAACAAGTGTTGTCCTCAACACTTGATTATTTCTGGATGCTTCTGTATAAAATTCTCATCCTCCCATGTGGAATCTTCAACGGGTGAGTTCTTCCACTTGTTGAGATACTTCGAAATTGATTGATTTCGTAGTTTTCAAGTTATTATTTCCGTGGCTGCTTCAGGTTTAATATGATTTTTCCTTCCTCATCAAGTTCTAAAAATATTGTTTGAACTAGGAGTTTGTCACTATAACCTTCTTTAAGCATGAAACATGGAAAACTGGGTGCACTCAGGAAGATGCAAGCATCTCCAATTTGTATTCCATAGTACCAATATTTTGCAGCACCTTGTAAGGACCATAGTACTTTAGCGATAATTTATTATACTTCTTAGCTTGCTTGAGGGGCATTGGTTTGTATGGTTGTAACCGTAAAAATAACCGTAAAAACGTCTTTCTTTGTGATGCTGATCTCCCTGTAATTTCATTCGATTCTGCACCAAAGTTAGGTTATCCTTTAAGAGTTGGAGAACTTGTTGTTGATGCTCGATGCGATCTTCCACTGCTTGATCATCCATATTAGCTTTCATATCATCCTTAAAACCATCCACCTTAGCCTCTATGCCTTATTTTAAACCATCTATGTCATCTTTGGTTGCTCTTTGTGAGATCAAAATTTGTTGCACTTGGTACCTTAATTTTGATATATCATATTGCAATTCTTCCTCTTCATGTGTCATAGTAGATTTTTCTGATTGCTTAATAGGTGTATAATTATTTTTTGGATGAATTTTAGAATCAAATTCTTATATCTGTGCTTCAATATGCCCTTGGAATCACTTCAAACTGCTTTTTAATAAACGTTATGCAATTTAAAAAAAACAAATACACACATTTTTATTTATTTTTAGGAGTTCTATATTGAACCTGATTTATCTCTTTGATTCTAGATATTGAAGATATGAAGTTTGGTCTTGTAGTAGCCTCTGAGTCCTCTTTCCAATGCCATAGGTCAGACCAAATTTAGATTCTTCAAGGCAAAGTTATGCTCAATCTCCCACAATGACCTAATTTTGGACTAGTTCAGTAGAGCGCACTTGTACGATGTGCCATCACTACAAGAAAAAAGCACATTGGTGAGGGTCATGCTTGTGACAGACCTTTAAGGTCCGTCACCAATGTCACATATGGTGACGGTCCTTAAAAAACCGTCACTGTAAGTGTATATAGTGATGGTCCTTTATGGTCCGTCACCAAAGACATTTTTAGTGACACTTTTGGTGAGGGTTGTTAAAGGCCCGTCACTAATTTTCTCTTTGGTGACACTTCTAGTGACAAAATTTTAATGACCCTCACCAATGCTCTTTTTGTTGCTTTTGGTGACGGTCAAAAAATTTTCGTCATCATTGATCATTAAAAAACCGTCACTGTAAGTGTATATAGTGATGGTCCTTTATGGTTCATCACCAAAGATATTTTCAATGAAACTTTTTGTGAGGGTCGTTAAAGGCCCATCACTAATTCTCTCTTTGGTGACACTTCTAGTGACGAACTTTTAATGACCCTCACTAATGCTCTTTTTGTTACTATTGGTGACAGTAAAAAAAATCCCGTCATCATTGATCATTCTAATGAGTTAACGATTTAATACCATTATTGTGGAGTATTTTTTATAATATGTCCAAGGCCATAGTGGTTAGGGTCAGTCAATTTTTTTAGAAGTAATTAGTGTGTATCATTTCCGTTAAGTAATGACTAGTCGAATAGAGATTTCCTATGAGTCAACACATGATTCATGTATATTAGGTTTATTATCTAGCAAATTCCCTTTAGATAAAGTTCCACTATTGTGTGTAGGAAATATATTATTTAATACATAATCAAGCTTTGACAATTTTATTAATGAGAAAGACCTAACGATCCTCACCAATCTGGGCACGCCTTAAATTAATGCTTTGGCACACACTAACATTTCTTAGCACCCCACATGTATTGGAACATCTTTGTACCTAGAACATCTTGAGATGACACTGATGCCCAAGCACACGGTGGCATGCGCTAGCACAACATGGAACTCTCCTAGCATGTTTTGGCATGCTGCATATAGTCCCTAGCATGCCCTGGAACACCTTGGTTGAATGCATTGACATACATTAGCACTTGGCACACAATGCCACTTGGCATGTATTGGGACTTATTATTAGTGTGCCTAGCATGCCCCTTTTCAAAAAGATAAATTCCTGACTTATTAGCCCTCTTCTTGGTTCTTCCTTTTGTTTCCTTGACACATATTGATATACCCTAGCACCCTGTGCCACATCCTTAGCACCTAGCATGTATTGGCATATCTTGGCACTATTAATTGGCACATGATATAATTAGCACACCCTGGAACTCCCAAGCACACTTTGGGAATTCTTAACATGCCTTGATATTCCCTAGCATGACTTACAATGCTTAGCATACCTTGTCACTCCCTCCTTCGCATGACAACTAACACTCATTAACACTAGTCTCTGGCACACGTTCCTCATATTCATTAACTTCCATGAATTTTTACCTAGTGCTCCCTTAATGTTTTTTCCTAGTAATCCTTAACACTCATCAACATGCATTATCACTCGCTAGCACACCTTAGCACTCTTCAACATTCCCTTCCACTTCATAACATGCATAACACTAGTCCCTGACACATATTGGCACTTGGCACGTGTTGGCGCTTGGAATGTCTTAGCATGTATGGAATACGTTGAGATGCCTTGGTATGATTTGGCATGGTTTAATATTAAATTTATTTGTGATTATCAATTGTTGGAAAGTAGATGAGAAGCAACAAAGGAATACTTAGCACTTAGAATGCACTAAGACTTTCCACTTGGCACCTATTGTTGCCTAGTGTTGGTGTGCCTAGCATGCCCCTCTTGGAAAAGGTAAATTGATGACTTATTAACCCTCTGATGTGTTCATTTCCTTGTAGTTTAACTTTTTTCTCCATTTTGTTGTCTTGACAGTCCCTGATACACATTGACACACCCTTGCACATCTTGGCATGCCTTATCACTTGGCACATCTTAGCATGTTTGACATGTATTCCCACTATATGGCACATCAAGGGGGTGAAGAGAGATGTAGTCCTAAAGTAGGTTGAGTACGAGGGCCACGTAAGGGTTGCTAAAGGGAGGTCATGATCATCCTCCAAGAGCAAGATCATCATGTGAGGGTTCAAAAGAATGTTGCATACCTTAAGGGTCAGTTTGCGCTAGGAAGTAGGATGGCATATTGTTGGTTCTCTTCTGGAAGATTGAGCTTAAAAGAGGTTTCTCATGAGAATCTGGGCATGTGATTTCAATGGTGTCTTTGTGTGAAGGCCACATCAAATTCTGAAATGTTGAAATTTGCAACAAGAAATAGTGAGATTGGAAACCAAAAAGGACAAAAAAAATGCACCCACACTGGTGAGGGATTTTGATGCACCAAGAGTGAGGAATGTGGGGCATCTAATTTATTTTTCCCTTAAATAAATTGGACAATAAATTGTAATTTCATCTCATAACAACTTGTGTTAGTTAATTAAGTCATGATTCTAATATTTTTGGGGTCCATTTGAAGTTGATGCATTAGTGGGGTGCAAGTGTAATTAACTCAATTAAATGAGTTAAAATCAGTTTAACTGGTTCTAACTGAGTGATGAGCTAGTGACAGGTCCAGTGAATTAAATTAGATTTAATTCACAATGAGTGATCAATCATATAACTCATAATTCGCTATTAATAGTTGCATGCATGTCAGTTTCGAGGAATACCCAGTTGAGACAGAGGTTAAAGGGAACATAACTATCAGTTGTATTCAGAGAAAATTTCCCATGTGAAATTATAAAGTCATTAGGATGCCATGATGGATTGCGCAATCAAGGAAGACTGATTTTCCTAATTAATAAGGAGTTAATTCCCTAGGAATTGCATGATAAAGGTAGGCTAAAGTAAGGATGAGAATTGGCTAAGTACTAGACTGAGTTTTCCTAGATCAACGGGAGACAATTGATAGAGTGTTGGAGAATCCCATGAGAGATTAAGCATTAATGTATTGTTTCATGACTCCTTGACTTAATACACAATAGAGATAGAGGGGTTTTGAGCAGTTTCTTTCCCCAAATACATCATGTTGTTGTGCGATTGATAATTTATTTCTCTTACTTATATGTGATTGTGCGATCGTGTTTTGTTTTCGAAAATTGTAGGAAGGATTCAATATCTTGTTTTAGTAGATTACAAGATTAGATTGAATCTCGTTGGTTAGATTTTCTAAATGGTATCAGAGCAGGAATTTTTTGTGCGGCGAGTTTGCAGAGAATATTTGAATATTTTGGTGTAAAATTTTCAAAAACAAATAGAATATTTGGATTCCTTGCAAAAATCTACCCAAATGGAAAAAAAACAATCGGTCAAATCAGAGCTCGGATGAGGGGGATATCATCGATTTAAAATCAACTCTTTTTTAGAAATTTTTTGTAACGTCGGGATAATTACACTATGCACGAGTCAAGAACCTATATGTAATTGAGGTACCAGATGCATGCAAAGCTTTGAGGAGAAAGGAAGAAGTTAGAGACTTGGTGGTTTAGAGGGAGCATAAATTACCTCTCAACATGCATCCTCGTGAGAAGCAGTCTCAGAAGGTTGTGGAGTAGCTGCCACAATTGGAGAAGCAGAGAGGAGACTGAGTGGAAGCATCCACTCAAGAAGAGACCTCCATGAGGGGGAAATTTCGAGCCAGATGGCAAGAAGGGGAAGCCATACCTTGAGGTGTAAGATGGGGTGATGTGTAGACATAATCCCAAGATAAGAAATTTGGGAAAGGTCCATTGAGATGGCGTGTCTCATGGATCGAACGTGGCTACGAGGAGCCCACAGTACAATAGTAGTAGGAAGGATCAGTTAGATTGATGTAGTCAGATGTCAGCAAGACAGAAATTAGAGTGACAGATGTCAAATACTGGATCATAAATTAGAGTTAGCAATAGTTCAAAGGGAACAGATGCAGATGTCAGCAGCAGCGCAGAGAATCCAGTAGTAGACAGGTGCAATAGCTAGTAGCAGTCAGAAGACTCTGAAGACAGATGCATTATACTGAGTAAGTTGTTCGGAGGCTATTCAGTTTCAGGATTTGCAGGTGCAAAAAACACTAGAGAAGTGTAGCATGCAGAACATTCCAAAGGTACTGGATGGGGATAGATTGAATTCCTTTCTTGTTGAGAGGGAGTGTTGAAATTTGCAACAAGAAACAGTGATATTGGCAACTAGAAAGGACAAAAAAAAATGCACCCATATTGGTGAGGAATTTTGATGTACTAGGAGTGAGGAATTTGAGGCGTCTAATTTATTTTTCCCTTAAATAAATTGGACAATAAATTGTAATTTCGTCTCATAGCAACTTGTGTCAGTTAACTAAGTCATGATGATTGAGTTAGCTCAAGAAATTTGATTTAAGGTGATCGAGGTGGATATTGGTGGCCACCCGCCTGTTCCACTTAGGCCCTCACCATTGTCTGTTTCAGTTTTTCAGTTTCCTTAATTATAGCACAATTTACTATTTTTGTCAGTTTTTCGGGTCCTGAACTTCCGGAGCCGTTTTGAGGCCCCAAACGATGTTTTTTGGGCATGAAAGGTTTAGTGATTTCATATAAATCGCATTATCAGTTGTAGTCCTTAGAGAGATCTTTCTAATGAGGTATCATGTGCATCAAACAAAGATCATATGAATTAGTTACGACCTTGGAAAGTTGGTTGCCTAACTAACCCTAATGGGGCCCATAAACTCTTGGTGTTACATCTTCTCGGGTTACGGTTTTGGTTGTTTAGGGTTTTATCTTATTTTTAAATAATAAAAAAGACCCTTCATCCTTATTGTAACACAGTTCAGAGGAACATAACTATCAATTGTATTTATAGAAAATTTCCCATGTGCAATTATAAAGTCATTGGGATGCCATGATGGATTGCACAATCAAGGAAGGTTGATTTTCCTAATTAATATGGAGATAATTCCATAGGAATTGCGTGAGTAAGGCAGGCTGAGAATTGGCTAAGTATTACACCGATTTTTCCTAGATCAACAGGAGACAATTGGGAGAGTGCTGGAGAATCTCAAGAGAGATTAAGCATTGTATTGTTTCATGATTCCTTGACTTAATACAAAATATAGATAGAGGGTTTTGAGCAGTTGCTTCCCCAGACACATCTTGTGTTGTGCGATTGATAACTTGTTTCTCATACTTATATGTGATTGTGCGATCGTGTTTTGTTTCCACAAATTGTAGGAAGGATTCAGTATCTTGTTTTAGTACATTACAAGATTAGATTGAATCCCGTTGGTTATATTTTCTACATGAAATAGAAGAGAGGGTTGATACCATCTTGCCTTGTGGTGGTTAGTAGGTTGCAAGGTCTGTGATAAAGACCAACATAAATGGAGGAGGGCTTGCACTGTAATTTAGAGCCATAACAGAAGTCGACACAGGTGTAATATTGACTGATTTAACCCCAGTTTGAGGGTCAACATTGAGATCTGAAGTTCATGTCAAGATTCAGTCAAAGAAATGCCCAAAATCTATGGATCCATATGAGCTAGGTCGAGTCTCTTATGGAGGCAAGAGTCGTGTTTTTTCTATGTGTGGATAGGGTTTGTTCTACAACAATTAGAAGTACATAAGTAGAATGCCCTGGTTAGGACAATTTCCTAGCATGTTTAGTTCATAAGGTATGACCTTAAGACTGTGACAAATTTGCGTAGAAGAAGATGGGTTGTGACCCTTAGAGCGAGTTTTATTTCTGCAATAAAGACCGCAGATCTGGAAGATGGTTTGAAGATTCAGTATGTGTGGAGACAACATATCCAAAGGAGGGTGGAACTTGAGCAGAAGATTGAGCATGCAGAAGAAATGTGCCATATGAAGAATGGATTGACATGCAGAGGAGTTGATTTTGGTGGACTTTCCATAAAGTTTTAGATAAAGATCTGAAGAAACCTATAAAAAATTAGTAAATGGACTGTTAGTGGCTGATTTGTGACCCTAGTTCAGTCATCTACATATTGTTAGAAGTATGATAAGAGGAGTAGTTCATATTTGTTCATAGATTGGACAACAAAGATCAAATTGTCGATACACAAGAACAATGATCTTGAGAGGACTCAAACCATTGTTAGGTGGCAGATTTTAAGAGCCCTAGATGAAGACAATATTGTGGGCCCTAGATCAGTAAAAAGAATTGACTTTGGTTGGGCAGATTGATGGTAGTCCAAGTACAGTTGAAGGGTTGTTAGGTTACTGTCAAAGAAGAGCCCTGAATCTTGTTCTAGTGACGGACAAAAAAATTGGTAAAATGGTAGGTTTATAGGGCCTAAGGAGGTGCAAACTTTGAAGGACTAAAGTAACAGTCAAGTGGGCCAACCAACTAGCCCTAGTTCACTATATTGTAGAGGATTGATTCAGAGAGAAGAAGGGCAACCTCCATAGCCTTGGACTTCTCATCTTGGAGCTGTAATATGGAAAAAGTGGGCATACCAAAGAGTTGTTCACAAATGGAATTGTGAACAACTTGTTACCACTAAAACTAGTAATGAACCTAAAAGGGGTTCCTAAGAGGGCAACTGCTAGGAAAAGGGAAACGATGGAGGCATAGCCCATTGTCACCACAACTAAGGCTCCTTGCTCTTCACAGAATTTCACTGATGGGTGGAGTCCCAGTAGTTTAGGAAGTCACTTGTAGAGTATAGGTCAATGAATAGGTGGGAAGTGACCCTCGAAACCCTTTCCATAAGATAAAATAAAGAGTGGGACTTGCTTTCCTTTTAAGCAAGTGAATTTATCTTCTAGGGAGAGAGGAGGGGGATTGAAGGGTTGAGGGAGAACAAAAATACTTATGAAGGAAGTTCTCAATCCTTAAAATCCTTTGGGAACTTGGATTCCCAAATGGTCCTTGATGAAAGGCCTTTGACACCAAATGGGACCACACGGGGCCAAGTGGACGCAGCCCAGGTTCAGGGATGGAATTTAGCAACCAATGATGTTCCTATCCTGGACAAGGTGAGGGGCAAGGATCAGACAAGAGTTTTTACTTCGATAGGTAAAATTTATCCTACTAGGTTCTATCCTTGGGACCACCTAGGAAAAAATTGATCCTAGAGCTAGGGCTTGAGGTATCCAGATATTCCATCGTCGGAATTGGCCCAAGTTCTAAGGAGAGTGAGGGCACCCAACAACGCAGTTGCCTCTAGGAGATAGAAGTTTTCCTCTAGCTAGATTCCTAGGAAATTGTTGCCCTAGGTGACCTAATGGGGCTAGACCTAGGGAATGTGAAAATTTCTTAATATAAGAAACCCTACTCATAGTATCTTGATTTACTTCTCCTACTTGGAATTAAGTTACAAGTTAATTCATGAAACATTTAATAAATTACGTAAGTAAAATAGTAAATACAACTTACAACCTACGTATACGTATCAAAATACCGAACAACATGCTCATGTACAAAGACACACTAATTTTCTAGACAAATGTCCTCGAAAAACCCAATGCGAGGTGTAGCAGATCTAAAACCTGGGCAGTGCTTAGCTTCAGAGGGTTTTCACGTTATGCGTAACTAAGTACAACAATCCCGGGCACCAAAATCGTTCACCCAACAGAACAAAATGGCAAGAATACGCCGCTTTCCGAATCCCTCTACGCCACCGATTGGCCCGTGCCCACCCCCACGCGCCCGCAAGGGCCCGCGGCCACACCGAAGGGCTTACACCGCCCGTGCTGCCCCCGACCGGGCTCGCCGCCCGCGTAGCCTCGCTCGCGTCGCCCCTGATGGGCTTTGGCTGGACGAAGTGGCTCTTGTTGCCCCTGCTGCTCTGGTTGGCTCAAATGCTTATGTAGAAAAAGCGTAGGTAAGAAAGAAGTCACTGGCCAAAGGTAACGCATAACAGTCAGAAAAATTGAAGAAATGAAATGAAAATAGATCAATGTCCACAAATAACTGAAATAGCTCAATGGGACTAGAGAGTAAAAGCTTTGACAACAACAATAAGTGCTTATAGCATCAGCTAAGAGAATAGAGGAGACTAGTTCATGAGGTTAAAATGTTGTATAATTGTTGGCACATGAAAACTGTAAAATTGTTAGAGTAAATCTTTGTAGGTACCATTAGTTGGTGATCATCGATAATCATTTCATTTCATCAAATACCCTGATGAGTGGACCTTACAAGCTATTTGCCTAGACAAACGCGACAGAAGCTATGTGATGGAAAAATATTCACACTATATTGAAGAAAAAACCTACCAAATAAGGATGATATTTCAAATGGGGCAAGAAACAATAGAGAGATAGACATTGAAAAAGTTAAAATGCTAGGGCAACAGGAAAGAAACTAGGTAGCATGGTAGGAATCACAACAAAGAAAATTATAAAAATGGAAAACCCTACAAATTAGCACCCATCCAAACATCACCACAATTTTTTCTTTAACTCTAAATCTCCAAATTCATCAATTATATCCTGTATTCAAACCTGATCCTCTCTGTTAGCCATTCTGAAGATAAGGCTGAGAACTTACTACAGAACCATCACCTACATGTAGTGATCTTATTCTGTGACCAGACAACCTACTTTCGAGAAGACACGGAAAGGTAAACACTCTCTGCCAAGATTTTCCATACAACCCAGCTTGAGCAACCACATATACATCACCAGTTTTTTCTCTTCAGATTTGTAACTTAGAAGAGCTTTGTCTGACCACCTCTGGGTTGCTCCCAGAGTCACCCAGGCAAGCCCTCTCAGCATCATCCTCTTTCTGTAATACCTAATTAGTAATTTAATTAACCATAATAGTTTCTTGATCATGCAGGTATTTCAAATATATTTCCAATAAGCATAAAGCTTTCATGTTAAACAATCAAGTCCAAAGACTTTAGACTATGATGCAAAAAATAGAAAGAAACCTCACCAACACTCAAAGGACAAACAAAGTCAAACCTCTACAAAGTATAAATAGATATCTAATAAACTTCATTCCACCACAAAAATGTGTTTAACTAAAGAAAATTCTAATTACTATGCTTTCAAGACAAAGCTTTCAAGGGCAGTGATGTTATAAACATACCCCTACACCTCGTGAACAATCAATGTGTATAAGTAGACCATCATAAGGCTCATTTTAAACATCATTATTATCATTTTATAAATCATTTTTATCAAATCAACAAGAAGCAAGCAACAATTGCAGTCAGTTCCACTGAAGCAAAGTATATGGCAGTTTCATATACTTATTATGAAGCTATCTAGATTTTCAACTTTATTGTAGAGTCAACCAATCAGTTGTTGAAGCCCAATATTGTCTCTTGTGAGAATCAAAGTTACATCAAGCTCTATGAAAATCCAATGTGTCATGACCATTTCAAACACATTGATATTCAATACAATTTCCTAAGATTCCAAGTTCATTCGGGAGTTGGTAGTGTTGGACTACATTCTAACAAAGTTGCATATGGTTAATAGTTTGACAAAGCTCCTAACAAAGGGGAAGTTTCATATGGTTAATAGTTCGGTCGTGCGCGTCGTGTCGTGCCATGTGAGGGCGCCCACCCAAACGCGTTCGGGTTGGGTCGTTTTGTTTGAGGGTGGCCGTATCAAATTTGCTAAGTTGTGACCGCATGGGTGGCTTGTGCATGTTCATGCAGCCCATTTTTCATTTTCTCCCTTGTGCCTTCGTTCGGTCAAGCGTGCCATGTAGTTTCATTTGAGGGCGCTCGCCCAAACCCGTTCGGGTCTGGTCGTTTCGGTTGAGTTCGCTCGAATAAATGCATTTGAGTTGGGCTCCCTAAGCCCCCAATCCCTAATCCATTAACTACTAACTCATTATTCGACCCCTAACCCCTAAATGCACCTAAATCCCCTAATGCCTAACCCCCAATCCCCTAAGCCCTCCAAATTCGAATTAGCTTTGAAGAAGTAATTGTTTTCTGCAATATGGTTTGTAAGTTATTTAAATAGAGGTATCTTCTCTAGAGTTTTTTTTTAGATCCACAGTTTCATTTACTAATTTTTGAAGAAGGCATATGACACTCTTCATGTCTATGGGATTTTTATCTTGAAGTTCATTATCTATACGAGGAATTTTGGGTAGAAAAAGAAGTTTCGTAGGAGAAAAAATAGCCTATTTTTTTTCTAAGTAAAACTAATTCTATTATATCATCAACCATAAGTTACATTGCGCATCCTCAGAAATGGACAGGTCCATTTTAGAAGGAATAGTAAAAAAACTACTGTAAAAAACTAGACTGCCCCTAGAGGGGAAACCAGCCCTGATAATCCAAGGAAAACGAGCTACCCTTAGCAGGAAACCAGCCTTAAAACTGTGCGAAGTGAAACAGAAAGAACTAACAGAGGTAACATGAAAAACCACCATACTGCAAAAAACCGAAGAGAGAACGCTATGTAGAACCTTCATGCTTGTCGATGGAGGGAGACGCCTCTTCGAGAATGCGATAGATGTAGCAGTAGTCTAGAGAATCGAACCTAGGCTCAGAGTCCTCATGCGGTGCACAAGGAGATACTAGAAGCCCGAGGCGCTCCGTCGGAGTGTCCTAAATGGCTTCGTCCTACAGAGCGACTGGAATGTCCAGGGAGGCGTTCAAGTTGAAGTCGTCATTCTGCAAGGAGGAGCCCGAATGATGCAGTTCCGGAGGACACTTATCTTCTGCAGGCTCGATATCACTATATTCAGAATTAGAGCTGGAGGCAGGTTGCACGGGGAGAGCTTTAAGCTTTCGAGGGAGGAAGGTTGGCTCTGCGGGGATGGTGGAATTATGGGACCGCTTTTTACAGCGGGAGGAGGAGGGAGGAGCGGAGGGGTCGAGGAGTAGCAAGGGAGGCAAGGCAGTCACGAAGTCAGGGGGCGACAATTCCTTCATGGCCCAGTCCACGGGAATATTTAGGTCCTAGGGGAAGGTATTGGACAGAGGAGGACGCAAAGGGAGACCCCTCCCCCCAGCTCGCTTACAGCGTTGCCGATGACAACGAGGCATCGAGGCTGACTTGGGAGAGAAACCAGACAACGAAGGAACTGTTGTAGAGGCAAGAGCCAAGAAGCCTCTCACCTGAACAGGGGAGGGATGAAGCCAGAAAACCAGAGGGAGAGCGACCAAAGCGGGCGGGAGAGACAGAGAAATAATGGGAGTGCCGAACAACATGTTGCAGAGGAGAGTTATTATGAGACTCGCCGAGTACGTCGCATGGAGGGTGGCGCATGGGGCTTTAAAGCCCAACCCATGCGAAAATTTAAGGCGATGAGCGTCCCAAGTCTAAGGCACATGGGCACGCCGTGTGGTGATCCACATGGCTGCCCCATGTAGCCCTGCTGAGCTATTTAGCACTCGCATCTGGGGAAAAAATAGCCTATTAATTTCGTGGAAGTTTATGTTTAAATTTATTAGGAAACAATCTACAAAACACATCTCCATGTTTCACATTTAAAAATATAATAACCAAATGGAAAATTAATTTGGCGGCCTATTCAAATTAAAATCGCAATACAGGGTTTAGGGCGCGTTATTACGTTATTTCTGCTTCAAGGGTTTGCTGAACAGACCCCAATCGTTCATTTCCTTGCTACTTATCAGGTTCTTACTTCTGTCTAATTCACTATATACTCATATCATGAATGTGAGAAGGCCGTTTACGGATTATATTATTATTGTATCAATAGTGCAATTATTTCTAAGTTGTTATATCTTTCTAGTCAAAAACCTCATCTTCAGAAATATTTTCTTGTCATTTTCAAAATTGACTGCTTCATTGAGCACAACATGCAGCTTATCTAATACTTTATTGAAGCTAAGAGCTCCATCTCTGGGGCAAGCTACTTTTCGGCTAACTCCACTGCTTTTGATCTCAATTTTTCCAATTTCTTCCTTCTCTCATATGATACCTGAGCCTTTGCCTTTCTCTTCCCTTATAATTCCGTAATAGTGTCGTAGTGATGCCAGCCAACTTCTTTGGAAAGCCTTCGTAGTAGAAAATACTTGTGACCTGGCTAAAGCCTCAACACTTTCAGAGCATCTGGAATGACCATTCTCTTCTTCCGGTCATATGGTGGGGGAACCCCTTCAAAAGCCCTTCGCCTAGAAAGTGCTGCAACACCATGCTTGGTTTTGTGTGGAAGCATTCCTCTAATTTTCCAGTAGTCAAATCCTTCTCTTAATTTATTGTCATTTTCCCATACCTAACCAATGAGATCACAAGAACACCTATTTCTATAAAAGCACCTATAACTTCTCTTACTTTATTGTCATTTGCCCATAACTAACCAATGAGAACAAAAGAACACTTATTTATATAAAAGCACCTATAATACTTTTGTGGGTTTCACTAATATCCCTTTAGTTAGTGTGTGCATAGTAGCCTAGATCCTAAAGTGATTCTCGTACAATGATAATCCACTAGGTGTATTTGTTCTTAAAAAACTATGCATGGATAGATGTCCCATTTATGGCCAAGTTCCACCAAAATTCCCCCCCCTACCTACCTAGTAACTACATTACATTTATTTCATGACAAGACTACCCTACAACCCACCAAATTTCTTTCATATCCTTGACGTCAACAACAATTTGTTGTTCAAGATATAGCTAAGTTGGAACAAACTTAGCTCTAGAGCTTAGGATATTTTTCCACCTCTAATGTTTATAAACCAATAGATATAAAATTTCTAAAGCATGTGGGAGCCCTTTAAGTATCACCTTTCCTATATTGACTCCTTCTTAAAAATCATGGAAAATGTCCATAGATGAGTTATCCTTACTAAACCAAAAATTTCATTGAAAATAATCATTCATACCATAACATTACTACTTCCCTTTTAACCACATAAAACTTATTTTTAAGTTACCATAATTCATCTTTAATATCACATAATTAGATTAAAAAATAAACTTAAAATAAAAATTCAACAATTTTATATAATTAATAATTTAAATAAATGTCTTAGATGCAACCCCATTAATAATTATTTATAATCAACAATACCACTTATTTACCCAAACCCCTTACTAACCCCAAGAAAAGTCTCACACATTTTATTTAATGGAATTTGAGTGGCATTAAAAAACACACGTTTTTCATTTCAAAATGTCAAAATTTTTTAAATATCAAAAGTTTTAATTTCCCTCGTTCATTTCCCTCCGGTTGCATGGTTTGTCCAGGGAAGGAGGGAGGATGTGGCCATACTGTCGCCAGTTTTGAGGAAGGATGCAGCCATACTATTGCAGGTTTGGAGGAAGGATGCGGCCATACTGTCGCAGGTTTGGAGGAAGGATGCAGTAAGTAAATAAATTGATCTCGAGTGCCTGTTGCAAGTCTGCTTTGATACATTTGGTTGAAGTTCAGACTTCCATTGGTTTAGGTTCTACGTATGAATGAAAAATATAGATAATGTTTTCTCGATAAGGATTTGATTTATAATGCGAGTTAGACCATAGACTAATCTTAGAACAAAATGGTCTAATGACTAAAGTGAATACTGAAGATGATCTACATGATTATCCAGTACCATTTTGGACGAAGTTTGCAAAAGGTCATATGGGTTTTAGGCTATTTTCAATATGTAAACTTCCAAAAATAGCATGTCGGAAAACTGGCTTCTGGGTTTGTTGTGTAAAGCTTTCTTTAATCCTTAGGAAATCCACGGGACAATTCCTGTACTATGTGCTGTCCTTTAGCAAGGCTACAGTGAAGAAGTCAGTTTCACTGTGTTTTCTCTGCAATATCTCCCAAAGGGGTCTTCTAGACTCACTTGTCTGTGAAGATGTCTAAATTTTCTTGATACTCTCACCCTCAATAGGATTTGTTACTTAGCTTTTCTTTTTGTATTCATTTTCATACATTTATGCGGCAGAAGTTTAGTAAATAATAGTTTTATCAAATCACCGAGGAGACTGACAGGGACTTTAAAATCTTTCAGTTTCTTCAACAAGATTGAAAGCAATGCCGTTGTGTTGGAAATATTGTCATTGATGGCAAAGGAGGCAGCAAAGACAGAGACAGGCAAAGAGAGCAGCATAACAACAAGATGTAGAGAGGGTCGAGCAGCAGAGACAGGGTCATTTAAAGAAGAGGCAGCAAAAGGAGAATGAAGGAAGCAAGGAGCAGCATTAAACAAGAAGAAGAGAAAGAAACAGAGAGACAACATAAGAAGCAAAGAAACCAGCAATAGAGCGAGGCAGCAGAGAGGTAGCAGAGGAAGAAAATGTCGAACAAGATTGAATATGCTGTGCGTTAATTGTAATATCGATCAGCCAGGGGTAAGCGGAATCATATAAGGTAACAGTGGAAGTGGTGTCTATTAATTAAACTATGTTGAGGAATTGCACAACGAAGGCAATGGAGGCAGCAAAGATAGAGACAGGTCGAGAAGCAGAAGCAGGTAAGGCAAAGGCACAGGGAAGAACCGTTATCGAAAGACAGGAACAGTCGAATACAGAGACACAACTGTTATTGCAAAGACACAGCCGTTATTCCGAGAATCACTACCCAGCCGGGCGTTACATATAACATAAACACAAATTCCGGGAATCGCTACCCACGCTGGAGTATATGTGCAGTGCATCATATAATCAAAGGTCCAAAGCATATTTATGAAGTTATACGGAGCGCATAATACAAAGTTTTATAAGGCGGGACCCGCAATATCGCAACTTCGCAACATTGCGCAATCGCACCATCGCAATATCGCAACTTCGCAACATTGCGCCATCGCACCATCGCAATATCGCAACTTCACAACATTGTGCCATCGCACTATCGCATTATCACAACCATCTCATTATCGCAACCATCGCAATATCGCAATATCGCAACCATCGCAATATCGCAATATCGTAGTTGGTTGAAACTGCATAGCAACTATCGCAAATTAGAAATTTGCGATTGCGATCAATCGCATTTGAAAACATGTCAGGTGGGCCCGAAAGGAGTTCTATATGTTTTAAAACAGGCTTTATTGTATGCGCCGAGAGTATGTTAAGGTGTATTAAAAGGGTAGATTATATGATTAAATCATCTTATAATTAAGCCAAGAGACAAAGTTGGGTTATATATATATATATATTAAAAGGTGTTGTCATATATATATATATATATATTATATATATATAACGTTGTTGCGATAAGCCGTATGGTCTGTAGACCCACAGGCCTCAGCTTAAGGGGAGGGTGATTATTAATGTAATACAATGGTGATATATGTATGTTCCAGCCTGCGGAATGTTCCACATCAACAAGACACTTGCTACAAGTCAGCAGTCATGTATTTTTCTAAAAGGCACTGATATAAAATCATTGTTACATATATACAGCAATTACACCACAGTAGAGGACAAAATAGAGTACAGAGCATAAAAGAGTTAAAACACAATCACAGAAAAGACAAAACATAGTCAAAGAAAAGACAAATGCGAAGCTAGCCAAGAGGGTGAATGAGTGAGCTGGAATTCACTTTGTAATTCGAATGTAAATATTTTAATTGTTTTTTATTGTTTGTGATGCATTGGGAAGTCTCTGAGAGAGAAAAAATTCCCACCGTAATGTTAAATTGATACCTACAGTTATATTTTCTGAGTAAGCAGATAAAGAAATGAGGAGGCAGAAGACCAGGGGGTATGACCATTCATTTCGAATTCCTAGAGGAAAACAAACAGTCATCAAGAAATTCTATAAATAATATCATATTGATATGCAAAATGTGTGTTAGAAGAGATAGAGAAAGAGAGAGAGCAGATATAGAGAATGCAGAATATATAAGAATAAAATAGAGAAGATTAAGAGAAGAAGAGGAGATACAGAACAGAGCTGGTATCTGGAGTAAATCAGCAAAAATTTAGCTTAATAGCTGTCAGTTGTAGCTGACAAAGGTTGAAGCCTCCTGTAGGTTGGTGCCTATAGATAATTGAAGGGATTTGGTGCTTCCTTGCAAGTTGTAGCTTCCAGAATTGAGGTTGGAGCCTCTTATAGGTAGGTGCCTGTAGAAAAACAATGGTGAGAGGGAGTAGGAGCTTGCCTTTGCATCACAACAATAATAAAATGTGGTTTTCTCTCGTTATGGGTTTCCACTTATATCTGGTGTCTCTGTGCATGATAGTTATGTATTGAATCTGATATGTATCATCTGCTTAATACCTGCAACTCTCATATTAAGTCTACTGCTATATTAAACTAATACTTGTTGCTTGCATTCTAAGATTACTTGCACATTAAATTGGATATGAAATGAAGGTGTAAATAGCTTAATGAAAAGCTTTAAAAAGATCGGGAATGCATTAAACTGATTCACCCCCCCCCTCTCAGTTTAATTAAAGGTTCAACAATTGGTATCAGAGCAAGTTCCTTGTATATCAGTCTAACAACTGAAAGGAGATCCTAGGCTCTCAAGATGGCAAGTCAAGAAGGAAGCTCAACCAATAAAGCCCCTTTCTTTACAGGTGCAAATTATGCCTTTTGGAAAATAAGAATGAAAGCTTAAATAATGTCTTTAGGATTAGAAGCTTGGGATGCTGTGGAAATTGGATATGTCACAAATTCAACTGATACAGAGAAAGAAGCTAAAGAAAGCTTTGTAGCTAATGCAAAAGCAATGAATGCAATCTTAAATGGACTTTGTGAAGTTGAGTTTATCAAAATAATGCACAGTAAGACTGCCAAAGATATGTGGGACACTCTAGAGAATATCCATGAGGGAAATAAAAAGGTTAAGACTGCCAAACTTCAAGTATATAGAGCCCAGTTTGAAAATTTAAAAATGAATGATGATGAAGATGTTGGCAGCTTCTTCTTAAAAGTTGCAGAAATTGTTAACACTATGAAAGCTCTTGGAGAAACAATACTAGAAGGTATAATTGTACAAAAGATTCTAAGATCTCTTCCATCCAGATTCAATCCCAAGGTGTCTGCAATAGAAGAAACAGCTGATTGGGAGACCTTGACCATGAACCAGTTACTAGGAAATCTTACAGCATATGAGATGAGGATCCCACAGAAGAATCCAAGTACAAGGGAGGCAGCATTCAAAACAGAAAAGAAGAAAGAAGAAAAGGAAGACATATGCTCCTGCTCTGATGAAGAAGAGGCTAAATTTGTCAAGAAATTGGATAGAGGCTCAGGTAGATACAAAGGTAAAATTCCTTTTAAATGCTTTAACTGTGGAAGAGTTGGACATTATGCTGCTAAATGTCCTCACAAGAAAGTAAGTAATCAAGCTCAAGAATCAGAGAAAGACACATCAAAGAATTGGCAGAAAGGAAAGAAATTCAGCAGAAAATCCTTCTATGCTCAGCAAGATAGCAATGCATCTGAAGACTCAGATGAACCCTCAGGAGAAGAGGGAACCTCTGAATTTTTACTGATGGCCATAGAAGATCTTGAAGGACTCTTGCTAGAAGAAGAAGAAGAAGGGGAAGTCGATCTTGAGGGGGAGCTAAGAAGTGCTCTAGAGGAGATTGATAGACTCAAACTAAAATGCAGAAAACAAAAAGAGATTCTCCTCAAATGTGTGAAAGAAGAACAAAATTCAGAAGTCCTCATGCAGCTGAAGGTAAAGCTTGAAGAAGCCAAGAAGATAGAAGATATGTTACTTCAGAAAATCAAAGATAAAACTCGAGAACAAGAGAAGTTGGAAGAAGAAATTCTGTGTCTGAGAAGGAAATTAGAAAGTGCTCAACAGAAAGTTTCTATATACCCTTCTCAAATGACAAGTTCTGGTAAGTTGAATGAAATCTTGGATGCTCAAAGATCTCCTCTAATAAAAATTGGGATAGGCTATGAAGGAGAATCAAGTAAAGGCAAAAAAAAGGAAAACAAAAATATAATTTTTGTGAAAGCAAAGAAGGCTGATGAAGCAGCTCAAATAATTCCTACAAAGGAAGAAACATGTAATGAGAAAGACAGAGACCAGAAGAAACCTCTAATAACAAAGATTGTAACAAATACTAAGACAACAGAGAAAGGACCATATATTCCTGATTATATCAAATTTGGAAGCCATCAAAGGAGATTCTTGCCTCCTATGAAGAATGCCACCTGTTATGTCTGCCACAAGCCGGGACACATTGCTGCATATTGTCATGCAAGGAGGAATGATTCAAACCAGCAAAAGATGCAAGCATGGAAGAGACAACCTTACATCAGGTATGCAAGTAATTTCTATGGTTATTGTTTTTATTGTAACGATTTTGGCCATAGAATTATTGAATGTAGAAAGTATGGACAAAGACTGATGTTCAATACCTCAAGGAGGTTTATGAGTCAAAGCAATTTTGTTCATGCTCACAATTCTGCAAAAACTATAATCAAATGTTGTATATGCAATCAAGTTGGACATATATCTTGCAAGTGTTCTCTAAAAGGATATAATTCATCACCTCACAAAAGATACCAAACAAAAGGGGGCCTCCAGTGGATAAAGAAGGTGAATAAATGTGACTTGGCTTTAACTGCTCAAGATTTGAAGAGTCAATGGTATTTGGAGAGTGGCTGCTCTAAACACATGACAGGAGACAAAAACAAGTTTTTAACTCTTGATGAAAATAAATCGGGCAATGTCACTTTTGGAAATGACAAATCAGGAAAGATCAAGGGAAAAGGATCAGTTAGCATATACAATGGCAGAGGAAAGGCCCAAGATTTATTATATGTAGATGGGCTGAAAGAAAATTTGCTGAGTGTCAGTCAGATGTGTGATAAAGGCTGTGAAGTTCTCTTTAGAGCACAAGATTGTGCAGTCAGATCAAGCACAACAGGAAAAACTCTACTCAAAGGTGTTTGAACAGAGAGTAATGTGTACATAGTGAAAGAGGAGGATGAAGCCCGCCATCTTAGAAAACTCGAGGAGTCATGGTTATGGCATAGGAGATTGGGACATCTCAGCTTTGACCATATCATTAGACTGAGCAAGAAGAAAGCTGTCAGAGATATGCCAGAAATAAAAAGGCCCTCAAACACAATATGCAAATCTTGTCAGTTGGGGAAACAAACTCGTACATCCTTTAAATCTAAAGAAGAGTTATCAACAAGAAGACCACTGCAACTTGTGCACATGGATCTGTGTGGACCTGCAAGAACTAAAACACCAAGTGGAGAGTCCTACTTTATGCTGATAATAGATGATTTCTCCATAATGACATGTGTTGCTTTTCTCAAGAATAAATCGGAAGCTCTGGACAAATTCAAAACATTTAAAGCATTAGCAGAAAATCAGACAGGATGCAAGCTGAAATGCATCAGATCAGACAGAGGAGGTGAATTCACTGATTATGACTTTGCAGACCTATGTAATGAACATGGCATAAAACAACAATTTACTATTGCAGGGACACCTCAGCAGAATGGAGTAGCAGAGAGACAAAACAGATCTGTTCAACAAATTGCCAGAGCCATGATGCAAGAGAATAATATTGCTCAAACCTTCTGGGAAGAAGCAGTGCACACAGCAGTACATATCCTTAATAAAGCTCACTTAAGGCCAAGTAGTGACAAGAGTCCCTATGAACTATGGCATGGAAAGCCAGCCTCAATCAAACATTTCAGAATCTTTGGAAGCAAGTGTTACATAAAGAATAATGATGAAAATCTTGGCAAATTTGATGCAAGAGCAGATGAAGGGATATTTCTAGGATATGCTTCCAAAAGCAAAGGGTACATGTACTACAACAAGACCCTTTGGAAGTTAGTTGAAAGTATTGATGTGAGATTTGATGAAGAACTTCCAAACAATACTAGAGATACAGACTGCTGCAGTACATCAGACAACAATGAAGAAGAAGATCAAAATGATCATGAAACAAGAAAAACATCAGAAGATGCTGGACTGAACTCAAAAACCCCCTCAAGATACACTCAAAAGAACCATCCAGAAGATCAAATCACAGGAGACAAGAATGTAGGAGTGCAAACAAGAAGGCAGCTAACTGAACAGACAGAAGAAGTATACATAGCCATGTTGTCGCAAATAGAACCAAAGAAATTTGAAGAAGCCAGCAAGGACAAGTCTTGGGTAAATGCAATGAATGAAGAATTGGACCAAATTGAGAAAAACAGTACCTGGGAACTAGTTCCTAGACCTGCTGAGAAAAATGTCATAGGCTCAAAATGGGTATTCAAAAACAAAATGAATGAGCAAGGACAAGTAATCAAGAATAAAGCTACGCTGGTCTGCAAAGGATACTCACAAATAGAAGGACTTGATTATGATGAAACATTTGCCCCTGTAGCCAGAATGGAAGCTATCAGAATGTTCCTGGCATTTGCATGCTACCAAGATTTCAAGGTATATCAAATGGATGTAAAATCAGCTTTTCTTAATGGCGATCTAGAAGAAGAAGTGTACATGGAACAACCAGAAGGTTTCTCATTGACAGATAAAGAAGACTATGTATGCAAATTGAAAAAGGCCCTATATGGACTGAAACAGGCTCCTCGTGCTTGGTACTCAAGACTGGATAAATATTTTCAAAAACAGGGTTTTAAAAGAGGTGGAGTGGACAACAATTTATACATAAAAGCCCATGAAAATGAACTATTGATTGTTGAGTGTATGTTGATGACATTATGTTTGGAAGCAACAAAGATGAACTAGCAAAAGGGTTTGCTGATGAGATGAAAACAGAGTTTGAAATGTCTATGATTGGAGAACTCAGCTTCTACTTGGGACTGCAAATTCAGCAAAAGGACACAGGCACATTCATTTCTCAAGAAAAATACTTAAAAGAAATGCTGAAAAAATTCAAAATGGAGGACTGCAAACCAATGACAACCCCCATGATCACGGGATGCAAGCTGTGTGCTGATGATAGGTCTGCAGATGTAGATAAAAAACTCTACAGATCCATGATAGGAAGCCTGCTGTACTTGACAGCTTCAAGACTAGACATCATGCTAGCAGTAGGACTAGTGGCAAGATATCAAGCAGCACCTAAACAAAACCATCTTCTGGCAGTAAAAAGAATACTCAGATATCTACAAGGAACAACACAGTATGGACTTTGGTATCCTAAAAGCAAAAGCTTCACTTTAACAACTTACACAGATGCAGATTGGGCCAGCTGTGTTGATGACAGGAAAAGTACAAGTGGAGGTGCTTTCTATCTAGGAGAAAGTCCGGTGGCATGGTTAAGCAAGAAACAAACATCCATCTCTCTGTCTACAGCTGAAGCAGAATATATAGCAGCAGCAACATGTTGTACACAAGTCATGTGGATGAAGCAAACTCTTCAAGACATGAAGGTAAGCATTGATGAACCTATTTCAATCAAATGTGATAATACAAGTGCTATAAGTATATCTAAAAATCCCCTGCTTCATTCAAAAACCAAACATATTCCAATCAAGTATCATTTCCTCCGAGAACAAGTGGCTCAGAAAATAGTAAAACTGGAATATGTACCAACAAAAGAACAGACAACTGATATATTTACTAAACCTCTTGCTAGAGAACCATTTCAATATTTGAGAGATAGACTAGGGGTAGTATCTGCAGATGCTACTCTCTGATATAAAGAGAAAGCACAATTTCAGGGGGAGAACAAAAACGAAAATATCATTCCAGGGGGAGAACAACCAGCGAGGAAAGCATAAAACAGGTCCACAGGATCAATGTTATCAGTAGTATCAACATTATCAACATTATCAGCATAATCTCAGTATTATCAGCATTCAGCATGGAAAAGCAACAAGGACCCCTCAATTGAAAAATGCATCATCTCTGTCTGCAATCTAACACAGATTACAGGAACTACAAATGAAACACAGCTATAAAACATATTCCTCAAAGTGTTCTCTCAACAAGTTTTATACATCACTCTGGAGCAGCATGGTACAAATTCAGCAGAAGAGGACCTAAACGTAACTCAGAGAAAGGAAATGCAAAAAGCAACCCTTTGCCATTGATGTCAAAGGGGGAGGAAGAACAAACAAGAAAAGCAAGAGAAGGCAAACAGAGAAAAGTGGATTTCAATCAATGCCAAAGGGGGAGATTGTTGGAAATATTGTCATTGATGGCAAAGGAGGCAACAAAGATAGAGACAGGAAAAGAGAGCAGCATAACAGCAAGATGTAGAGAGGGTCGAGCAGCAGAGACAGGGTCATTTAAAGAAGAGGCAGCAAAAGGAGAATGAAGGAAGCAAGGAGCAGCATTAGACAAGAAGAAGAGAAAGAAACAGAGAGACAACAGAAGCAGTAAAGAAACCAGCAATAGAGCGAGGCAACAGAGAGGTAGCAGAGGAAGAAAATGTCGAACAAGATTGAATATGCTGTGCGTTAATTGTAATATCGATCAGTCAGGGGTAAGCGGAATCATATAAGGTAACAATGGAAGTGGTGTCTATTAATTAAACTATGTTGAGGAATTGCACAGCGAAGGCAATGGAGGCACCAAAGACAGAGACAGGTCGAGCAGCAGAAGCAGGTAAGGCAAAGGCACAGGGAAGAACCATTATCGAAAGAAAGGAACAGTCGAATACAGAGACACAGCTATTATTGCAAAGACACAACCGTTATTCCGAGAATCACTACCCAGCCGGGCGTTACATATAACATAAACACAAATTCTGGGAATTGCTACCCACGCAGGAGTATATGTGCAGCGCATCATATAATCAAAGGTCCAAAGCATATTTATGAAGTTATACGGAGCGCATAATACAAAGTTTTATAAGGCGGGACCCGCAATATCGCAACTTCGCAACATTGCGCCATCGCACCATCGCAATATCGCAACTTCGCAACATTGCGCCATCGCACCATCGCAATATCGCAACTTCGCAACATTGCGCCATCGCACCATCGCAATATCGCAACTTCGCAACATTGCGCCATCGCACCATCGCAATATCGCAACTTCGCAACATTGCGCCATCGCACCATCGCAATATCGCAACTTCACAACATTGCGCCATTGCACTATCGCAATATCGCAACCATCGCATTATCGCAACCATCACAATATCACAATATCGCAACCATCGCAATATCGCAACCATCGCAATATCGCAATATCGCAACCATCGCAATATCGCAGTTGGTTGAAACTGCACAACAACTATCACAAATTAGAAATTTGCGATTGCGATCAATCACATTTGAAAACGTGTCAGGTGGGCCCGAAAGGAGTTCTATATGTTTTAAAACAGGCTTTATTGTATGCGCCGAGAGTATGTTAAGGTGCATTAAAAGGGCAGATTATATGATTAAATCATCTTATAATTAAGCCAAGAGACAAAGTTGGGTTATATATATATATATTAAAAGGCGCTGTCATATATATATATATATAACGTTGTTGCGATAAGCCGTATGTTCTGTAGACCCACGGGCCTCAGCTTAAGGGGAGGGCGATTATTAATGTAATACAATTGTGATATATGTATGTTCCAGCCTGCGGAATGTTCCACATCAACAAGACACTTGCTACAAGTCAGCAGTCACGTATTTTTCTAAAAGGCACTGATATAAAAGCATTGTTACATATATACAACAATTACACCACAGTAGAGGACAAAATAGAATACAGAGCAGAAAAGAGTTAAAACACAATCACAGAAAAAGACAAAACACAGTCAAAGAAAAGACAAATGCGCAGCTAGCCAAGAGGGTGAATGAGTGAGCTGGAATTCACTTTGTAATTCGAATGTAAATATTTTAATTGTTTTTTATTGTTTGTGATGCATTGGCAAGTCTCCGAGAGAGAACAAATTCCCACTGTAATGTTAAATTGATACCTACAGTTATATTTTCTGAGTAAGCAGATAAAGAAATGAGGAGGCAGAAGACCAAGGGGTATGACCATTCATTTCGAATTCCTAGAGGAAAACAAACAGTCATCAAGAAATTCTATAAGTAATATCATTTTGATATGCAAAAGGAGTGTTAGAAGAGAGAGCAGATATAGAGAATGTAGAATATCTAAGAATAAAACAGAGAAGATTAAGAGAAGAAGAGAAGATACAGAACAGAGCTGGTATCTGGAGTAAATCAGCAAACATTCAGCTTAATAGCTATCAGTTGTAGCTGACAAAGGTTGAAGCCTCCTGTAGGTTGGTGCCTACAGAAAATTGTAGGGAGTTGGTGCTTCCTTGCAAGTTGTAGCTTGCAAAATTGAGGTTGGAGCCTCCTGTAGGTAGGTGCCTGCAGAAAAACAGTGGTGAGAGGGAGTAGGAGCTTGCCTTTGCATCACAACAATAATAAGATGTGGTTTTCTCCCGTTATGGGTTTCCACTTATATCTGGTGTCTCTGTGCATGATAGTTATGTATTGAATCTGATATGTATCATTTTCTTAATACCTACAACTCTCATATTAAGTCTACTGCTATATTAAACTAATACTCGCTGCTTTCATTCTAAGATTACTTGCACATTAAATTGGATATGAAATGAAGGTGTAATTAGCTTAATGAAAAGTTTTAAAAGATCAGGAATGCATTAAATTGATTCACCCCCCCCTCTCAGTTTAATTAAAGGTTCAACACGTTGTGCATTGTGTCTCTAGTTATGAAGAAGCATAGCTTGAGAATGTTTCCATTTAGTTTTTCATTGAAGGAATATTTTAATTTGAGCCAGCTTCATGTATCTTTTATGTAAAGGATGTTGGTCTTGTTTAATTGCAGTTATAGCTATTTTTGGCCTGTTGATCACTTCTAGCTTACAAAGTGTTTTTGGCATATATCGCTTAAAGAAATGAAATTTTCTGTTAAATTATATACATTTTATAGTTTGTGTATTTGAAAATGAATGCTATTTCCCTCACATGTCATTCAATTCATTCTGGGGGATTCTACCCCAGATATGATTTCTCACACCACCTTTCATGCGTTTCTACAATATCTGTGGCTGTTCTAAATCGTAAATCCTTTTTTAGCCTGCCAGTGAATGCCTAAGAAGCACCATATGAATGAGGTTCTCCCTCCTTGATTAAGAGCAAGAGCTTTTATTGTTAGTGCTCTTTTATTTTCGTTAAACCATTTTTATGATTTAGATTTTCCACATTTCCTTCTCGTTCTCTGTCTGTTTCAAGATTAGAGGATCCAAAACACAACTCAGAAACTCCCAAAATCACCAAAATCAAAAGTCAACTTAGAAACTTGGTGAAATCTAGCTGGCATTAATTTGCTGTATCAAAAGTACATACGATATTCATAAAGGCCATGACATGCAAAATAATTCGGCTAATGTAGCTCAAAAAAAGTCATATGAAATTGACCTTGATCAAGCCTAGTCATAGTCATTGAGGATTGGTGAGTTTGACGAAACATGACCAATCTCACCCTTCTGAGTAGAACTCCGCTTATTTTTGGGCTGACTCGAGTTCACTCAAGTTTAGAGATAAATCCACAAGGGTTTTCAAGAATATGATGAAGTGACAATGAACCTATGATGAAGTGATAATGAACCTAGTAAAGGTATGCCGTAAATCTACCCACTTCATAAGTCCAAAGGGATTTTTTATGAACAAAGTGAAGGTGGTTTTAGGAACAAATTGAAAGTGGTTCTCTTCTATCACTGACAATAGGCAACCTATATATGGAGCATTTTGAAAAATAAGCCATCATGTTTTTTCCACTCAAACCTAAAAGGTGAAAATGATATGTTGAGGATGCCAAAATAGTATGGTGGTTTTAGGAACAAATTGAAAGTGGTTCTCTGTTATCACTGACAGTAGGCAACCTATATATGGAGCATTTTGAAAAATAAGCCATCATGTTTTTTCCACTCAAACCTAAAAGGTGAAAATGATATGTTGAGGATGCCAAAATAGTATGGCCTCATGGGAAAGAAAACCTAGATATATCCCTAGAGAATCTGAATAACCAAAACACTAGCATTAAGTTCACAATGGAAATAAATTTTTTGAAGGGAATACCCTTTATAGATGTTTTGATTTTTGGAAAAGAGGATGGTTCTCTAGCTCACCAAGTCTACGAATTAGACATACACACAAACACTCACATTCTAATTCACATCATTTCCCGGTATAAAAACTTGGTGCAATCAACACATTAGTGAATAGAGTTATGAAGATCTCTAGTAAAGAGCATTTAACTTGAGTTAGGCCACCTAGAAAAGGTTTTCAAAGGGAATGGTTATGATGATAAACAAAATCAACAAGGTTATTAGAAGAGAAAGGAAACACCACCTAAAACAAGAAGTTGATGATGAAGAAAATACAAGAAGGAAAGAAAATCAAGGGAAGGGCTTGCTGCTAGCCATATAACTGGCAATAATGCTAGCCATATCTGTAGAAGGAATATTATAAGCATAATTTACCAGAAAAACAAAAGAAAATTATCAAAGGAATAGTCATGAGAATGCAAGTTGTACAAAGGATATTTACATGTATAGGATCTTCTAAAAGTTTAAACACCAGCCCAAGGAAAGAAAATCAAGGATAGGGCTTGTTGCTTCATCAAAGAACTGATCCTAAGATTTGCCTAACAGAAACAGGAAAAAAATGCAGTAGACAATAATTTTCCTGCTATGAAATGACAGAAATATTGCAGACTGGACACTTGTTTCTCTGAAGCAACCACTGCTTGATGCAGGCCTCATGATAACTGTGACTGCACTTTAAACTACCTAGCTCATCTCTTTCTTCATACTCTTCCTGTATAAACAATTCATACCATCATTTTCATACTCTCATTAGCAAGGGTTTCCATATGTTTTTGAATCTGAAGAGGGAGAAAATTTTACACTTTAAAACTACCAACTAAACCTATAAATATACAAAAAATTTTAAAGTCCAAGCCTGCTTCATTCTTTGATAATCTCCCCATAGATATTATAAATACCTGGAAAATTTTGCATTTGACTTCAATATCCATACTCTGAGAAGCATACTATGTTTTTGAGGAGTACAAGATTTTCTCTAAACACTTGGAAATAGTCTCCTCACTAAGTCCTGTGTTAACATATCCAATCTTCTCCTCTAGAGCTAACAATTCCTGAATAAATAAGGGGAGGAAACATGTTATATTTCTGAATAAAAAAAATCAATTCCTTCACATTTCATATCCATTTGTCTATATACAGTTAACAAATTGTATGGAGAAACCTCATATGACATGTTGTCTATATCGAGTCGCATAGCACTGTGTTGATCATGCAGGCTTATTCCATTTGAGAGAAGAGTTTCCTCCAGCATCAACACTTGTTGCCAGCCAAAATGAAATTACATTATCATATTAAAATTTGATTAGAGTGAAAATCTATACATGTCGAATTTTCGCTGTAACAATTAGCTCACCTCATATGTTAACAGTTCATTCTGCTCAATGCACTGCAATGCTGATAAAACCTGGAAATATGTGAATCAACTAACAACTCAAATCACAATCTTTCCCAAGTATATTTTCTGGTTTTGCAAAAATTCTAGAATATCCAACTCAATCGCAAAGTATAACATCAACCTGATAGCATAAAAAGTCCAGTATCCAATGTCCTTGAGCTAGTTCATCCTACATCTTAAATCTTAGACCCTAAAACTTTAAACGCATTATACCAAAAACGCGAAGGATTTAAACCTTGAACCTTGCTTATTAAAAAATCTGAACCCTAAAATACCCTTCAAAGCCCCAAAATCTGTGATGGAAATTGGTTAAAATGTCCTCAAAAGATATCTAACCTGTCTACAAGGGTAGTTATGCACACAGATATTCATAAATAACCCATTTTAAGTGCACATTCCATACTATGACCCAATTACCTTTTGAAAATGACTATAAGCATTATAGTATGCTTAAATAGCCCATTGGACGTGCACATTCCATACTATGACCCAATTACCTTTTGAAAATGATTCTAAGCATTGTAATATGCTTTAAGAAATGACCTTTTGAAAACGATTGTAAAAAAATGGTGAAACACTTGAGGAGCTTTTGGCATTATAGATAAACTACACTTAAGGACTCTTTGATATCTCTTGGAAATACAAGAGAAATGACTCTGAGAATCATTGCAGTATGCTTTAACTGGTCTTTTGAAAATGATTCTAAATAAAAAGGTAGCACACTTGAGGAAGTTTTGGAATTAGAGATAAAATCCACTGAAGGACTCGAGATATATCTTGGAAAAATAAATTTGTTCTAAATTATTAGGAGGTTGTTGGAAAGGCTTTTGTAGCTTCATGTATATTCAAGGTCCATATATCAATTAGGGGCCTTGGTCTGATCTACACTTTGACAAAGGAAAACTTCATTCCACTATATCTATATCACAAGGAGATGCAAGTTTTTTGTGGGAAAGGGATTTGAAGATTATTGATCGTCTGTGAAAGTAATAGACCTCATTGAAATCTACCATATGTGCAGTCCATATTGCTGCATCTAGAGTTGAATTCCTCCATAGGAAGTCTAATACGAGTCAAGTTGTCTTTGTGGCATAACTAATAATATATGAAAGGAATAGTTTTCATGTAATAGTATTGACTAACAAGCATTCATTGCAGCATATTAACATTCATCCCTTGAAAAAATTCATTCTTTAAATTTGCCAATCACTTTAGTTATTCAGATGAATCTTCCATTGAAATTGGTCAATAATTTCACAGAAAATATGGGAAAAAAATAGCAATAGGATTAATAAAAGCTGCATTTTTTTCTTACTTGAGGCTTTACTGATAAATGTTATTAAAAATTGAGTATCAAAATGCATTGTAGATGGAATCCTGACAGTAGTTCAAACACTGTCATCCACTACAATATGTGGCATCATCCATTCTATTTTCGGAGGTCAACCTTTGTTAATTCTTGGGGTGGCTGAACCTACTGTGCTTATGTATACATTCATGTACAACTTTGCCAAAGACAGAGAAGACTTAGGCCCAAAGTTGTTTCTGGCTTGGACAGGGTGGTATGCACTTCAAATTTGATCACCTTGTGTCAACAAGTTACAAATTCATTCTAAACTGTAATAGTAGAATGTTTGATACCTGCAATACGATGTATTTCTGTAGTTTTTTTATTAAGAACAATAGATATTTATGCAAATAAGTGTGCATTCACATTAACTAACTACAAGTACTCTGCTGATTATACACATGGTATGTGTGTGGATTGCATTCTTGTTGGTTTTGCTGGCCATTATGGGTGCATGCTCAATTATCAACAGGTTTACCAGGGTAGCTAAAGAACTTTTTGGGATGCTTTTCTTCAGAGAACTTATTAGTGAGATGAGTTTGTTGTTTATCTTTAAAAAGAGTCTTTAGTAGGTTATGCACTTAAGGCACACTAAAACCTAAAGGCTTTTCTCTTGGCCTTAAGTAGTCTTGTGTTGATTGTATATTATTTGTGCTAATCACATTTTATATTAATTTAAGCAGCATAGTAAGCAGCGTAAAAGAGAGGCAAAAATTTGATTGTGTGCCATGTTAGGTTCTAGAAATGCTATAACATGTGAGAAGTACTTTTAGTAATTATATTTTAGAAGCAATTTTGGAAAATAGTGCTTTTCTATTGGCATATTGTGCAATATATATTTCATGTTTAGAGAAATTGGCTTTTCAACCCATTTCCATTACTCATCCTATATAAAAAATCTAGCATGAATGTTAAGAAGAGATTCATGCTAAGAACAAAGAAATGGATGAAATATTTATTGTCAACTTAAAGAGACTAAGAATAACATAGTGAGAGTAGAGAGTAATATGATTTATTTCTCTTCACGCACTTCTGATTATCATAGAAGCCTTAGTTACATCGCAATTACCTTAAAATTTGATGTGAAAGTACTTTTCAGGAGGATTCTTCCCCTTTTAGATCTCAGGATTTGAGTAGATTTAAGGAGTTGGCTTTGATTGTGACAGTCAAAGTTGCCTTTTGTTGTGATGTCAATTCTGTTTCTCTTCATATGTAGGAGTATATGTTTTCCATTTATCCCTTTTTTAGGGTAGGTTATTTGTGGTACAATCCCCTTTTTCTCGGTGTGCAGGAGAATATGATTGCCTTTTTGGGTTTTTTAAGTCAGGATTTTCCTGGTACCCTTGTTATTCTTGTCATCTACCTCTCTTACCTATGATGTGCATATGCGCTTATTTGTTCCATGAAAGAAACAATTCAACCTTAGAAAAAAATAAAAACTCTCCTACTTAAGTAAAATTTTACAAGTCTCCATTGTTGGAGAAAATTTCCCTCGTTATCTTTCACTGTTTTCCAGTACATTTTTCTTTTCATGTGCATGCTATGAAACCAAAGCACACATTCTAGGAAGAATTGTTATAATAAAATATTCAAGGCATTTGAGCCGAACCAGAAAAGTCACATAGAATTTAGACTTTGGATGATGGAGGTGATATGAACTCTAGAGGTGACCAAACAAAAAATGTTGTTTCAAAAAAGTTCCTTAATTTATGCAATGAATGATGAAAGCCATTTGTGGAGTGATAAAAAGGGTCTCTTTCACCTCTAATTACCTTCACATTAATTATCAACCCAGGGACGACTTTTTATCTCAAGAGTGTACTCAGTCTGAGGCGGCTATTTACTCAAGAGTAATGTTTTGCAGTATAGTGCTTAAAATCCAAAAGTAAATGAAAGCTGGAAATAAAATCTACTTACAACAAAGCACTTTAAGACTTAAATCATGCATTCGGAAAAATAAGCAATGTATCAGTCAAGGGTTTGACAACAATAGCCCATCCCTTTGGAAACTGATGGAAAGGACATTAGAGCATAGACCACGGGTCTGGGAGCTAGACAGTGAATGCCGAAGCTCACTACAGCCTTAGATCGTCTCTCACACCAAAACAACAAATGCGAGTAAATGGAACAGCAGATAGCAAAATAGAACAACAAAGTAAATGAGCAGCAAACTGTAATTAAAAGAATCTGGACAACAAACTCTAATTAATGAAAATCAATAGCAAAGCCAAATTAATAGCAATCTTTACTCTAAGAATAAATCGAACAGCACAAGGAAATAGAACAACATTGATTAATGAGAGGATATGAAACAACGTTGGAAAGTCAAATACAAATACACAATGACTTAACACACGACACACATTAATAGCAATCTGAGTCTGATACCGCAAGTATTAATCCTGGTTAGAAAGGGTAACGATTACAATTCATAATGGAACCACAATGTCAATTGAATAGCAATCGTATGAAGTATAAACCATAGAAAAATACAGCAATACCAGCTTAAGAAGGTTACAGCTTGGTTACTCTGCAATTAAACAGCAATAACGTTATATGGAGAACAGCAATGTTACATTAACAACTTTAAAGGAATAGCAATACGTTAAAATGCACATTACGATTTTCTTGTTGCAGAGAACGAAATAGGAAATATAACAGAGCTGTAATAAAACACACCAGATTACCGATTCAAGCTGATAAGCAAAACCACGCAGAAATCAAAGAGATAATATACAGCGGCAAGTGTCCTCCGGGGCCGGGCCCTTAGCCTCCAAGGGAACACCGCCTTAAGTTAATCCATACGCAAAGATGAGAGAACCACCAAGCTTATATTAATGCATCGGACAGAAGTACAATGAACTAGTTCTCACAAGACTCAATAATCAGAACTGATGTTTAACAGAAAATTACATAAAAACGTATCTCCAAATCATCCCCTACACAATACGTGCTTCTCCTTTTATAATCAGAAGGAGGAGAAATTGAATAGTAAATACAATATTCCCATAACAATATTGGATTTCTTCCAACCAATTGATCAACAAGAAAATAGATTTACATCCATCTTTCAATAACAGCAAGTCGAATTTGGCTTTTTAGCTGAGATTTGGAGGACGGCCGCAACAACAGAACTGAGAAAATCGTGCTTAAAGAACTCTGTGAATCTCTCAACACAGGCCGAATTTGGGCAAACCGTTCTTTGCTAAAGTTAATTGGGTCCGTTCTGGACAAAACCCATGTTCCGGATTTTCCAGATTCGTCCTCATTTGCTCAGAATCTCAACCGAAAAACTGTCACTCCTTATTCCAACGCATTTCTGAGTTAGCACTTTTAATGATCAAATCTTCAATCTGGAAATTACCTTGGAGGCTAAAAATGGTGAATAATGTTATAACCAACTTATTAAAACTATCATTGATAAAATAATTCATAATCATCAATTTATTAGAAATAAAGGAGAATAAATAACATTCATTCATAGAAGCATAAATCGTCATAAAATGGATTTAAATAATAAATTATAATAAATGACGTGATGAAGAATGGTAGAAATGGGTGGAATAAGCGTTCACAAGTGATAATAATAATGGCATATTAACGACCCAACATACCCCCACACTCAATATGTTGCATGTCCTCATGCAACGAAAACCTGAATATATTGCATGTCCTCATGCAACCCAAAGACAAAAACCCATGTGTTAACCAAGCAATAAAAAATATGTTCATCTTGGCTCATGAAATGGATAGAACAAATGAATTCTTCCTTAATTAATGAATATTCAATTTTAGAAATCTTGATGAAGGCATAACAATTTTTATATTGACATTCAACTATATGTATGAAGTTGCAACAAAATATGATATAAGTAACAACAAACTTCATTAACCATTTTCTCAAAAACTACAAACCAGATTTTGTTGAAATGTTGCAAGTAAGTTTATAATATATGAATGTCTCTATGATCCAAAAATCAGATCGTTTTGATGCACGGATCATGAGATATAAACAAAATGGCTGTAGGTGAGAGTGCATGATTTCCGAAATTTTATGAACCAATTTATCTTGAAATTGTCTGGGTTTGTATTAATGATACGTCCGTGTTTTCCAAAAATCACAAGAATTGAGTTCATAGTTTTAAAAATATTATGGAAATCAATTTCTACACTGAAATTGTGTGCCTTAAATGAGAAAGAAAATAGAAACATCCATCATGCGTAGCAATTCCTCCCCCTCTCTGAAGAATTAGCATGCCCTCATGCAATGCTAGAAAACAAATAGAGGTGGTTGCTACCAGCTGTTGAATTGTATGCTTGGTGTAAAACAACATGAAATAAAGGAGGTGTTGAGATGGAATAAGAATAGCAATGGATGATAAAGAATATGGATGACATGGTCATAAGAAAGAAATGAATGAAAGGAACACTCCCCCATACTCGAAAATGATATGCCGCGGAAAAATAGGGAGTGGTATAGATGTGGAATGAAGGATGATAAATAATGCTCAAAATGGATTTTCATGAAATTCTCCTAAATTCGTAATAAATCAGAAAATTATGCGATTTTACCTCAAGTTTTACCTCCAAAAATGTGGAGTGACATATATGGACTGGCAGTTGTTGAAGCTAATGTAGGCAGAGTTGGTGCTGAAAGTGATGCAAAAGGTGGAATCCAGGGAAGCACATCATGTCTGAAGAATTGTTCACGTTCGCGAGTTGCTCGAGCCTCTTATGTAAGTTGCAATAGTGTGGTCATGCTATGAATAGAATTCTGCCCATACTTGTTGTTTTCCTGCAAACAAAGCACTATTTGGCATACAATGTTCTTGAATCCATAGTGTAAGCAATAGATAAGATGCATGCAAAAATTTCAATCAGAAAAACTTATGTATACATGCAATACCAATATTTTGGCAAATCAACAAGTGATGGCAGAGTGCAGTAATCATATCGCATGCAATCCCATAATGCATACATTCCCCCCTCCAATTGGAAAAGGAATTTCATGACCATAAAGCATATGAGAGGTGTTGTGCTAATGGCAAGGCAAGGGAATGAACAATATAGCAGTGAATGAAGCAGAGTACACATATCAATGATAGGATAGCGGGAGTTATGGTTATAATGAGAGCAGAGTGTGTAAAGATAGTTATGAATAAAAGATAGGACGCTTTGGATTGATGATAAGTTATGAAAAAAGAGAAAAAGAACAACAATGTGCCAAAAAGATGCTTTACTGATAGTGTGCTAGCTGAAAATGATGTGATTGATCATAAAACAATTTCTCATGCATAAAGGTTCAAAATAGGGAAAAAAGTAAGGAAATAACTTCTCTGATAAGAAAATGGTATTATAATAATAATTGACGATAAGATATAACTTCAATACCATAAGCAGAGCCGCTGCTGCCAGCAGGCGTCCATAGCCTCGGCAGGGTTGTTGTTTAACCCATATGAGCCAAGATCCTCAATTTATAAATGGAGAGTTACAGCGCTGTTCTACAGAAGAGATCAGTGTGCTAGCGTGGTAACCAGATAACCACACTGCCATTCACTGGGATGTAGCAAAAGTGATCAGGCCGGCTCGTGATGAGACCTCCTGTTCCAAGGATAATTTGACTATCCAATGGATCATAACCCTGGTGTGGTGGCCATAATGGGAATGTCACTTTTTTACAACCTTATGAACATGGTAGGCTGGCTCGTAATGAGACCCCCTATCCTCCATCTGTGAACAAAATTTTGTTGTTATTACACAATTTTATGATAAAAAAAAGGAGGCTCAGTACTCCTTAAGAGCAGGGATGGTGGAAGAAGTTGAACATGTCAATAGAAAAATATACCCATAATCTCATTTATTACAGACAGAGTAGATTATAATCCAGAAGGGTGGAACCAGCATGGTATTAAGATGATCAATCAATATCATGTTCAACAGAAAACAATGCAGTAAAGTAGTATATAAATAATTGTGTCCCTTTTTAAAAATAATCTATCATCAAAGAGCTGTCCTGTTAAAGATCATAACGTGAAGGATATTAACTCGCTTCAATAGAATCCATAATTCTTGTCCTCGTAAAAATAGTGTACTTCATGCCATGAAGGGGAATCAGTAAAATGTGGTTGAGATGAACTAGGAATAGTCCCACAAGAGGAAGGAAGGGTTGCTCTCGAAAATAATCCCAAAGTGTTGCTCTTTTGAATGAACAGCAAAAACACTCAAAAAGTGGTGTTCCTTAAAGGAAATGCAAAAAAAAAACAAAAATACACACAAAAAAGTGTGAAAATGCAAATGTCCTTCCTTTGGCAAAATGAACAGCGAAAAACTAAAAGTGTCGTTCCTTTGGAAAATGAACAGCAGAAACGCAAGTGCCGTTCCTTTGAAAAAGGAACAGCAAAAACGCAAGTGCCGTTCCTTTGGAAAAGGAACAGCAAAAGCACACGTGCCGTTCCTTTGGAAGATGAACAACAAAAATGAAAAGTGCAAAAGTGCTATTCCATTCGGAAAGGAACAACAAATCGTGAAAGTGCAGAAGTGTTGTTCCATTTGAAAAGGAACAACAAAACGTAAAAGTGTAAAAATGGTGTTTCATTCGAAAAGGAACAGCAAAAAGTGGAAATGCAGAAGTACTATGCCATTTGGAAAGGAATAGCAAAACGTGAAAATGTAGAAGTGTTGTTCCATTCGGAAAGGAACAACAAAAAGTGGAAGAGCAGAAGTGCTGTTCCATTCGGAAAGGAACATCAAAACGTGAAAAAGGAACAGCAAAAAGAGTCGTGGAAAAGGAATGGAAAAATGACCCGTAACAAATGAACAACAAAATGAATTGCTGACCAAAAAGGTGTTGTTCCTTTGGAAAAGAAATAATAAAACGAAATTGATGTCCTTTTGAAAAAGGAACAGCAAAAACGACAAAAGTGCACACAAACGCTGTTCCTTCAGAAAAAGAACAGCAAAAATGCACAAGCATGAAATGCAAGCACGCAAAGAATGAATTAGTTGTTCACTGTATTGATGCTGAGGATGGGTCACAGTTTGAATGAAGCAACACCTGAAACACAAAATATAAAAAAATATCAGAAAAGAAACAACGTTTTATTTAAAAACAATATGTAAATAACTAAATTAAGTTACAACAGCTATGATGTTATGTCAAAAAATGATCTCTTTGAAAAATGTTTTGGCAGCAGTGATAAGACATGAATCTTCAGATTGAAATCAATTCTTCATTTCTTCTATTATGAATCCGTTGGGTAATGACTTAGATGAAATTCCTTTGTTTCGTTAAATTTTTTCAAGAATCACTCGTCCATAAATTGACCTTCTTTATTTTCCCAGGACCTGCAAAAAACGAGTATCTACCTGCAATAAAACATTAAATCATGGAGAAAGAGAGGTGATCGGGCTCCCCTAATCCAAGAATGATGCAAAAAAACAACAAGTAGTTACTCTATATAACAAATCCATTGAGAAAATAACAAAGTAAAATTTATTTGTCACCCGCGGGAGAGCAGTGGTCGACCATACTATCCAGCAGTGTTTTAATCACAACTTCTTTGTTTTTCATCGAAATTGAGTGATTCCAAAGCCAAATGAGAGCTAATTCAAAGGTTTATCTCTAGTAGCAACAGGTTTTAAAAATTCAATGCTATGATATGTCAAATTTGTTTAGAACAACCTGCATAATAGAGTCATTTTCGATTACCCAATCTAGACCAACGATTGATATTTCAAGCATAGATTCTTCGTTTGATGTCGGATTCAAATGATTCAAATTGTAAATGAAAGTAGATTCATTTATTTATCTCCAATAGAAACAGGTTTTGAATAAAATAAGAATTGATAAGTCAAACACTGTAAGGAACATCCGGAAAAACAGAGTTTTAAGGGTGCTGATTTACGATAGACAGTCAGTATTTTGATCATAACTTCCCCATACGATATCAAAAATGAGTGATTCCAATTGCATTGTAAACTAGATTCATAGGGGAATCTACCATAGAAACAGGTTTTAAAAATTCATTCATTTAGACCTCCAAAAACTGACTGTCCCAACTCTGTTCCTGAGCTTCCCGCTAGACATCCGGTCAATGTTTTGGTTCTAACTTTTTCGTTTCAAATCCAAATTGACTGATTCAAATTGGGTTAGAAATTAGACATCAAGGGCTACCTAGGGTAGAAACAGGTTTTAAAAATATTCATTTTTGGTCCCTCAAAACATGACTGTCCCGACTGTTTTTCCAGAAAGTTCATCAAGCCCGCAAGCCAAAAAAATGATATTCAAGCATTTTTTTCAAATTGGTGATAAAAAATGAATATAAGTGTTTATAGAATTGTTATTTGCAATATAATTCATCTACATACACAAATAAATTGAAATATTTATCACCGATGTTGATTTCGATAGCGTGTTGCAACAAAAAAAACAACTAGTTTTACATAAAAAAACAAAATGCATTTATTTATTCCCTTATTTATTTTATTTTCTACACTAACCTATTTTAATTTGAAAAAATGAATATGACTACGTATATGAGTACTTCCAATGGAGCCATTTTCGAAATAAGGCTTTACGTATACACATACCCAAATTTGAAAAATGCATATTAATGAAAATCAGGGTATGAGAAGCCAACTTCCCTTGAAAAGATGGAGTCAAAAATTGTTGAAGTATGGAGCAATGTTGCGAACAAGTGATGGAGTGAAACCAATCTTCAATATATCCGTTATGTTCTTGATTTCCCATATCCATCATATCATTAAGTTCTTGAGCTGTTAAAATGGTTTGTTGATGCAAACTAGGAGTAAGCTCATTTTCCTCCATAACTTCTACAATTTTTTAATTTAAAACATTCTGAATCTCATTGTAAGTTTTCTCTAATGGCGCATGTGAGATAGAATGGGTGGGAAGGGTGGGTAAATTTGGCAGTTCAACACTGTAAGTATGTTGTACTGGTTTATTGCGGTGAGGGTGTGGAATTAGTTGAGCAAGAAATTCAAAAAGATGTTGGGCAGTTTCTTACCATAACAGAAGATGTCCTTCATGTGTTCCTTCAAAGCTCCTTCTTCCAATGTTCCTGTCAATTAGTTAGTGAAATGGGTGGTGCTTACATCACCACTTCAATGAAATCATGTGATTCATTTTCCAAAATTTCTATTTTTTTCCTAGTCATTCACACAAAAATTCAAACATCTAAAGCAACAGCAAATCTGTTAGGAAAGCGGACAGTGGAGCAGGGCATTTCCATGCTCCGCACGTAGGTTCTTACCTTCCGTTTTTAAGATCCAACTCTTCCCTAGCAGGCACTCATCAAATTCACACTACTCTTTAGAAATGGCTACACTCTCCCCGGCAACGGCGCCAAAATGTGGAGCGATAAAAAGGGTCTCTTTCACCTCTAATTACCTTCACATTAATTATCAACCCAGGGACGACTTTTTATCTCAAGAGTGTACTCAGTCTGAGACGACTATTTACTCAAGAGTAATGTTTTGCAGTATAGTGCTTAAAATCCAAAAGTAAATGAAAGCTGGAAATAAAATCTACTTACAACAAAGCACTTTAAGACTTAAATCATGCATTCGGAAAAATAAGCAATGTATCAGTCAAGGGTTCGGCAGCGATAACCCATCCCTTCGGAAACTGATGGAAAGGAAATTAGAGCATAGACCACGGGTCTGGGAGCTAGACAGTGAATGCCAAAGCTCACTACAGCCTTAGATCGTCTCTCACACCAAAACAAAGATAATGCGAGTAAAATGGAACGGCAGATAAGAAATGGAACAACAAAGTAAATGGGCAGCAAACTGTAATTAAAGGAATCTGAACAACAAACTCTAATTAATGGAAATCAATAGCAAAGCCAAATTAATAGCAATCTTTACTCTAAGAATAAATCGGACAGCACACGGAAATAGAACAGCATTGATTAATGATGGAATATGAAACAACGTTGGAAAGTCAAATATAGATACACAATGACTTAACACACGGCACACCTTAATAGTAATCTGAGTCTGATACCGCAAGTATTAACCCTGGTTAGAAAGGGTAACGATTACAATTCATAATGGAACCACAATGTCAATTGAATAGCAATCGTATGAAGTATAAACCATAGACAAATACAGTAATACCAGCTTAAGAAGGTTACAGCTTGGTTACTCTGCAATTAAACAGCAATAACGTTATGTGGAGAACAGCAATGTTACATTAACAACTTTAAAGGAATAGCAATACGTTGGAATGCACATTACGATTTTCTTGTTGCAGAGAACGAAATAGGAAATATAACAGAGCTGTAATAAAACACACCAGATTACCGATTCAAGCTGATAAGCAAAACCACGCAGAAATCAAAGAGATAATATACAACGGCAAGTGTCCTCCGGGGCCGGGCCCTTAGCCTCCAAGGGAACACCGCCTTAAGTTAATCCAGACGCAGAGATGAGAGAACCACCAAGCTTATATTAATGCATCGGACAGAAGTACAATGAACCAGTTCTCACGAGACTCAATAATCAGAACTGATGTTTAACAGAAAATTACATAAAATCGTATCTCCAATTCTCCTCCTACACAATATGTGCTTCTCCTTTTATAATCAGAAGGAGGAGAAATTGAATAGTAAATACAATCTTCCCACAACAATATTGGATTTCTTCCAACCAATTGATCAACAAGAAAATAGATTTACATCCATCTTTCAACAACAGCAAGTCGAATTTGGCTTTTTAGCTGAGATTTGGAGGACGGCCGCAACAACAGAACTTAGAAAATCGTGCTTAAAGAACTCTGCGAATCTCTCAACACAGGCCGAATTTGGGCAAACTGTTCTTTGCTAAAGTTAATTGGGTCCGTTCTGGACAAAACCCATGTTCCGGATTTTCCAGATTCGTCTTCATTTGCTCAGAATCTCAACCGCAAAACTGTCACTCCTTATTCCAGCGCATTTCTAAGTTGGCACTTTTAATGATCAAATCTTCAATCTGGAAATTACCTTGGAGGCTAAAAATGGTGAATAATGTTATAACCAACTTATTAAAACTATCATTGATAAAATAATTCATAATCAGCAATTTATTAGAAATAAAGGAGAATAAATAACATTCATTCATAAGAGCATAAATCATTATAAAATGGATTTAAATAATAAATTATAATAAATGACGTGATGAAGAATGGTAGAAATGGGTGGAATAAGCGCTCACAAGTGATAATAATAATGGCATATTAACGGCCCAACACCATTAAAAATGAATAAAGTATACATATCTCTGTTGGTAATAAATGAGATAAATTAAGAGGGAATGGGAGTCTACTATCTTTGCATTTATAGCTAATTCACACAATCAGATATTATGCATTTATAACTAATTCACACAATCAGATATTCTGCATTTTTTTCTAACGTTGGGTATTGACATCATACTTAATTTGTTTTTCAAAGACATGGGAATATATTTCTATTAGATGGCTAGTTTTTTATTTTCCTCAAGACGAATCCCTCATATCAGTATCAAGGATTTGTCACACAGATTTGGGCAGCGAATAAAGTGGTCTCTTGACATTATCCATGGACAAGTCAAATACTTATACCAAATATTAAGGGTTATTTTATTATGCAAAGCATAATTGGCTTTCATTGTTTCACATAAGACTCCTTGATCATCAGATAGTGGGTGGAAAAAAATAATTTCATGGTTTTTAGATGCACTCCGTGAGAGGACAACATCACATGTATCCACCACACTACCCCCATATGGGTGATGCCTGTCAATCAAGGAAACCTTTATTGTTTGTTTGCAGAGTGGGTATTATGTCAGGTTAGAACTTCTGGAAATGGCTAAAACACTTCCATCAACATTTGCTGAGATTGTGGAGATTTTATGTGGTGATTTTTTTCAAAAAAACATTGGGATTCTACCAAATGTTTGTTGATCATGCACATACAGAAAAAGGGAAAGTTGCACGAATTGTGCTTCCGAGTTTAAGAGATCTTCATGACAACCCTCCTGTTCTTGATTTTTTTCGAGTTCCGAGGTTGCAGCTACTGCAGTTCTGACTAAAGAACAGGAATAAAAATTTGAGGTGGAATTTTACTCAAATGATATTGATTGGAACATTAACACAATAGTTGATGAGACTGCTGAGTTTGACTCAGAAATCAGTACCATTGAGCAATCTGAGACTTGTAGAAATGATAAAGTGGAACAAACTTTGTAGCCAACCAGTGAAACATGGAGTTTGCATTGCAGGATGACACTGTAAAAGGTGGATTTCAGTCATTAGATACTAAGAATGACAAAATTGACCATAATTTAGAAGATCTGGAGTATCTGAAGCTATTCAACCAGAAATATGCTAGGACATTAGCACGGAAGATGCTTCAGTAGCTGTGGCTGAGGAAACAATGGAACAGGAGTTCATCAACACACCATTTGAGCAACAATAATTTTTTAGTTTCCGTCAGAAGAGCGACGGTATAAATGTAGGAAGAGAGTTTCTATATCCATCGGAAGAGTGACGCTAAAGTCGTCGGAAGAGCGACACTTTAAACGTCGGAATTGTGACATTAAATTGAAAACCTGATGGCTCGTCAGAAGACCGACATATATGGACCGTTATGGAACATCGGATGACCGACAGTTATGGATTGTCGGAATACCAATGGTTTAACTGACATCAGAATAGGGATAATTTTGATAATTTCGGTAGAGCGAAGATTTGGCTAACGTCGTAATAGCGACGCCTTTGATGACATCTGAATAGCGACGATTTGGATAACGTCGGAAGAGCGATGGATGTCTGGAAACGTCGGAAAATGTGTCGCTCTTCCGACACTTTATTGAAGTGTCATAATTGCGACGTAATGGCTAACCACATTTTGTCCCGCCTCAAAGTGTCGCTCTTGGGACGCGTATGTGTTGGAATAACGACGATTTGGCCATCAGAAATTGGGCCAAATGTGCTAGTGAGAGTTGGGTATTTCACCATGACAAAAACATCCCAAAATAAACATGAGCACATGAAATCCCTTGACATGTGAACTCTTGGGTTGAGGGAGTGGATATGTAGGTGTGGGAGCCCTGAAAGTGACACATTACCTTGGATATGCATTTTCCTTAAGGAGACACATGACCTAGGAGATGCATTGGAGCTTAGGACATTTGGAGGATTGTTGGACCTTGGGGAGTAGTGCTCATGCCATGGAGGGCTTGCTTGTTAATCATTGTCACCTTTGATGCTGACACACGTCACGTAGAGTAGAGTGCTTCACATGGGTGGACCTAAATGTGTCTTTCAAGTTTGCTTGTAGTGGACTAGGTCCACTTGTTATTGTAAATCCGCTTTACCTCTCATATAAATAGAGGAAGGAGTGAGTTGTTATTATAGTCGAACATGCACTTGTGCATATTCCTTTTCATACTTGTGCATATTTGTTGTGTAATAATTGAATTTCATAAATCTAGATTTCTATTTCGTTATCTATATCAATATATAAGAACAGGTTCATGGATTGTTCATATTTCTCAAACTGTGGAGTTGTTCCTTTCCTGTTGCATGTTATTTTATATTGTTATGTTGTGATTCAAATTTCCAGTTGTGCTTTCCAGTTATTCTCATACATAGTACATGCCTTGATATATTATATCAAAAGTCTTACCAATACGATATCATTGATTTTTGTATGTGGAAATTTTTGTTCAGGATGGTCCATTACAGAATCAAGATGAGGAGCTGTATCATGCAATTGCACTTTCTCTTTCTGAAGAACTAACCAAACCAGATGGTATATGATGGAAATTTCATTTTTTTACAGTTACTTTTAGTTTAATTATATCATTTAGCTTTATGCTTTTCATATATTCAACTAAACTTCTGTTGCTTAACAAGACTTTGTCATTTCCATGTTTTAGTGAAACTGTTTATGGTTTGATACTCTCATACAACCTTTATCAAGTTACATGCACCCTCATTAGAAAAAACAAGATAATTTTGCTCGCCATGACTATCTTTCTTTGTCATTGTTGACTTAAGAAAGTCTTTTAGCTAAGAAACTAGTTTCAAGGTTATGGCATAACTTGTCATATAAATTGAACAGAAGTTATATCCAAAATGTTAACTTGTAAACTACTTAGCTGGTTTTAGGCTTTCCATTTAAAATCTACTTCAGTTTGAACTTTGAACGAGTTGTGCCATAGACTTGAATATTAAGAGATTTTGGTGTAAGGATTAAAAATTAGCCCATAAGGCCTCTCAGTTATTCATTTATTTTATCTGAATATAACATTTAATATTAAATTAGAACCACTTGGAACAAATACGTCATAGATCAAGATCATACTTTGTAGAACGTCATAGAATAAAAATAAGACCAAGGACACTGAATTCTTTCAGTTTTCCTGGTTCTTATTCCTTTGGTGTATCTTTGCACCTTTAGGGGCAATTTATAGTTTAAAGTCTAATTATTTAAAGGGTGCTAGCTCAATGGAAGAGCACCTGCTTTACAAGCAGAAGGTTGGTGGTTCGATTCCATCGTGCCCTGATATTAATAGGGAATGACGAAGATCAGTTTTTGGTGATGGATGCTCTTTGACCATCACCAATGAGCTTATGGTGACATTTTTCGACCCTCACCAAAATATGAAATGGTGATGGTAAACGAACGCCACCATATATACGCATCAATAGTGACGACCATTAAAGGTCTGTCACCATAAATCGTTGTTGTTGATATGAAATGGTGAGGGTCATTGTTTGTCATTATAGTCATCATTCGTGATGGACCTTGATGTCACCAATGAGTTTATGGTGACAGTCAATGAACGTCGCCATATATATGCACCAATAGTGACGACCATGAAAGGTCCATCACAAAAAATCGTTGCTGTTCATATGAAATGGTGACGGTCACTATCCTTCATTATAACTAATACTCGTGATGGACCTTGAATGTCACCAAAACACATACTTTCGGTGACGCCACCTTTGGTGACGTTCAGTTTTTTGGTGACGAAGGCTATTTTCTGTCACCATTGCTCATATGAAATGGTGACGGTCACTATCCATCACTATAAATCATTATTGGTGATGAACCTTGAATGTCACCACAACACCTATACTTTCGGCGACGCCACCTTTGGTGACGTTTAGTTTTTGGTGACGAAGGTTCTTTTGACCCTCACCAATGAGCTTATGGTGACCATTTTCGCCCCTAACCAATGTGATTTTTTCTTGTAGTGCATGTGTCCCTGTTTAGTCTTTTGGCTCTGAAATATATACAAAATAAACTAAAGTCTATGAAATTTTGGTCACTTTTTACAGAATTCCAATCTGATTCCGAGAGAGAGAGTTAGGATGATTGTCCCAAGGCCACCTCTTTGAGAAGAAATTCAGGAGCTTGCAAAAAACCTAACTTCCACATATCATATCTCCAAAAATATTACGAACCAAGATCTACAATTTTTACACAAAGTTCCTCCAGATTTCTTCACAAATTGGTTTTATTTTTATCTTCCGAACCTTCGTAGAAAAAAAATATATATCCAAAATTCCACGATGACCTATTTGAAGTAGCGAAACCCTAGAATCCAAAGCTCTGATACGAAATGTTATGAAACCAACTCCCAAAATAGAAGAAAAGAGAGATTGATGCCTTATAAATTAGCCACTTTGAGGGGGGAAACTCTTTTACATTACATAAATAAAGAATTCTTGGATGATACAAATGAAAAAACCACCTTTCTATATATAAGAGTCCATGGGGTCACAATATAATCCTATTCGACCTAATAATAATAACGTAAGGGCACAAAAATAACAATAATGGGCTTCTATGGGGCACAATAATAACAATATAGGGACTACATGGGCACAACAATAATAATAAGGGGGCTATACTAATAAAAACAATAAGGGGATACACTAGTATTATAGGGACCTAACATTCCAAAAGCACTACTAGGCAAGGAAACATGGAACATGGATCTGCTAACTTAAATCTCATAGAGTGTTTATTATGCAGCTGAGTAGTATGCTCGACATAAAAGAAACTATAGTGTTTCAAATATGTTATCCTATGACCATACGTATGCTACCCAAGTAAGACTGGTAAAAGAGAACTAAGTATGTCATTATATTCCATTTATGATATAAAAGCATAGTATTCACCAAATTAATAGTAGCAGTATAGGAATTCTAAGAAGAATACTTATATGTCTCACGTATGTGATTATGGTTTACAAAGTTACAACACGTGAAAAGTTATATGCATATAAAAAAAAATATCAAAATCAATGTTTATAAAGATATTTTTGTTTTTATAAACATTGATTTTGATTACATCAGATCCTTCTTCCATGTTTCCTTATCTAATAATGTTTCTTATAAAAATCAAAATCGAAATATTTTTATAAACATTTTTATAGACATTTATATGAAAAGTTATACATAATATCAAAATCAAATATTTTTATAAACATTCATATAATAAAGCATATTACATTTCATGTATTCATCTTGAAGACTACATTGTGAATTTATGAGCATAGCACAATTATCTTTAACCATAAGTACCGACATCCTTTCAACCCGCAAGCATATTTGCTATATTCGTTGTCAATTTCATTAAAACATAAGAAATTGTAGAAAGCATTGAGGTCCTTGTTGAAACTCAATAGTTCTATGAAAAGTTAAAACACTATTAGATTCATGACATTGAAGTCTTTGTTGTAAGTTAATAGTTCTATGAAAAGTTAAAACACTATTAGATTCATGAATAGAGCTTAACTTATGTCTAAACTAATGAATATGCAAATCTATTATGATTACATAAATTTTTTATTATCTAAGCAAATATATATGATTTAGATCATTCTAAGATCCACCCCAGAACAATCTTAAAGGACACCATTCATCAACACCACCATGTTATTCTTATTGAGGATATTGACACTACAAGGAAAAGACCCTATAGTGGAGGTTATAAGAGAGGTTTTTAGTGTTATAAAATTGGAAAAAATTGTCAAGAAAAACATTTCCTACAACATATGTTTTTGGTAACAGAGGTTTTGACGAAGCTGCTAACAACACTTCAACACAACTAAAAGAAACTGGGCGTTTAAAGGTTTTTATGGATGTTTTTCTCATTGGTGCGTGCATCATGTGTGAACGCACCGGTGCGTTTTACCCTGTATGCATCGGTATTGTAAATATACCAAGCACCATGATGGAAAAAAAATTTCGGAAGCCCCGGGGCATTTAGCAACGTCCCGGTGCGTGTCACCCACAAAACCGCATCGGGCCGATAGAAGGTGCATGCACTGGCGCCGTTAAGGTGTAATAACACACTGGGTCATTTAGGCATTAAAACGCACGAGGCCGTTATGTTATAAAAACGCACCGACGCGTTAAAGACAAACCATGTCGGTGCATGCAACACCTATCCGCCCGCCCGAGTGGTAGTCGTCGATAAAGCGCACCGGGCGTTCTAATGGGTATTGGTATTTGGTGCAGTGCACATGGGTCGTAGAAACACAACGGTCCGCAGTAACTAACACGCACCAATGTTTATTTTCTATTTTTTAGAAACATCGACCTATGACAGTGCAATTATTGTGATTTTTAAAAATTCATTATTCATCAAAAGTCGACACATATCTTATAACTGTATTCATATCAATTAAATTTTTATTAGTGCATTTGAATGTTATGTTTGGATGAATTTGTTATATCATATCATTAGATTTCATATCTCTTAATTATAATATTTAATCATACATATATTTAATCAGTGGTGTAACATTTCACATCGACAATGGAGAACGTAATAGAGTAAATTAAAACGTATTTTATTATATGTGTGTGTGTGTGTGAATAAGACACTCTTTTTCATACAACATGAGACAGTTATTGCTATCCCTTTGTCTTTCAATTGGGACACTATGTCCATTACATTAAAAAAAATCGCTGATTTCACAAACAAATATTTCAAAAAATACAATGCCTTGCTTTGATATCCAAACATATTTATCATCATTCTTCACTGGAACTACTGTCACTGCTCGAGCTACTTCCATGACTTGGGTTATTTGGAGGAATGTTTGTTCATTGTGTTGATTGTTTTCTTCTTCTTCAAGTTCCATCTACAAACATAAAAATAAAGTGTAATGAGTTTATATATATTGGTGAGAATAATGAAAATTTCAATATTAAATAATATACATCAATGTAAATAGAAAAGAAATGTACCATAGCAAGAATTGACTCATGAACTATACACATTCTTTAAAAACCAAATTTCATGCCATCTTTCAACAATTCATTTGTCGATGCAGTTCCATACTTTGTTTCCTGTAGGTTTTATACCCCATAACAAATCATAGATTTAATATAATAGTTTTTTTTGTTCTATTAATTAAGACGAAGCTAAGTAAAACAAGATAGATGCTTACAAATTCCACAATTAATTTATGATATGCCAACATATACTGACAACCCATATTTAACCCAGTGTTAATCAATTCTTCTGATGGTTCTACTTTGTACGTTAGCACCTATTTGAAGATATCCAATGATGATTATTGTAAAACAACTTAAAATATACAAAAATGAAATCTAGTTAAGTTGTTGTAAGGAAGTAACAATTACTCACAAACATAGATATCAACCTTTTTCTTCCTTGTCGTCCTATTTAATGTGCTGAATGTTCCATTTATTTTCCTTTTTGCAAGAAAATACTTGAAAATTAATATTTAATGCTAAATTATTTATTTATTATACCTAATCGAAAAAATCAATGATTACATATTACATTTGAAGCACGTTGTTGTTGAGATGACTCATCGTGCAATGCAATTATATCCATTTCTTTGACCATCTCCTTGTACACCCTTTTGGACATTCCTACTATTATATTTCTAATATCAGCTCGTTCATCCTTTGAGATTTTCATAATCTTCCTAAAAATGTAACCTGACAATAAACTATTTAATTTTTATATTGATATATGAAAACTAAATATAACAAAAGTGATATTTATAAATGATTTCTTTGTAGTAATATATACATATAATTTTAGAAAAATATTTAAAGGAATATTAATTTTTCAATCCTTTTTTGTTGTTGCATGTTTTTTCTATTAAAAGTCTAACATGTCTCATTGACCAATTCTCTGGAAACTCATCCTATAGTTTAAATAAAATTTGGTTCTTTGAATCATTAGATTGATTTTTGTATTGTAAGTGGAAAGGACGTCTATACATTCGTTCCACTAGATCCCTCAAAGTTTTGTAAAAAGTTTTTCCCCTTTTCGTTAACCTTGAGCACCACTCCATATGAGCTAAGGAGTAATTCATTTTCATTTGCATGTTCATTTTTTTCATTTCTTAGAAAAACATTCATTTTCTTCAATGTTGGTCCCTGTAGAACATTAAGCATATCTGAATTAATAGATTGTTTGAAACATGTTATCTAATATTTTTAAGTATATTATTATTGAAAATTCAAAAAAGAAACTCATATTGGATTGATAGTGTTTTTTAATTCACTTGATTCAAAATTCTGTAATTTTTCCATCAAGATTTTACGCTCTTCTGGTCTTAGATCAGAAATAATCTTATTGAGCTTCATAATTTTGTGGCTCTGCATGATACACACTAAACAATACATATTAGTTAAACTTACATATTGTTCAAAAATAATAATTTTTGTAAAGAATTTACAAAGAACTTGCCTTTTTTTCTTTTCTAGATGTGCTATTAGTATTTATGTTTTTTTTTTCTAAGTTAAGCTACTTCTATTATGTCATATATAACAAAAAGTTACAGGTCTCGTCCTGTGGATTGGACAAGTCCAAACCAGACGGAAGTTTCAAGAGTTTTCCATCAATATTTGGACTGCCCCTGTTGGGGAAACCGGTCCTTAGAAACTAGAGTGTGACTACTGCCCATAGCGGGAAACCAACATATTTAGTTTTCAAAACAAAACATGTATCCCAAGGAAGACAATTCCTAAGCATGAGCATGCCAATAAGAAAGAAGAAATTGAGCCTAAGGAGAACCTACATTCTGATTGCTGGAGGTTGGAACCTCTTCCATGATTCTGCACACGTGACCCACATCCTCTGTCTCCTTGCTCAACGTGTGGCCAAAGGGCTGAGGACGTGGCAATGCCGGGATGCCAAGGTTAGCTGCGGAGGCGTCAAGCTGCTTGGGTTGGTCCGGATTACCTTCAGCGTCCTGGTCCGAGCTACTGCCATCGCTGTTGCTGGTGGAATTACTAGAGTCTTTTCTTTCACTAGAAGCGCTTTGCATAGGAAGGGCTTTCATCTTGTGTGGGATGAAAGCGGGCTTAGGAGGAATGGTGAACTTGCGCGGCCTTTTCTTACTGCGGGAGAAGGAAGTAAGCGAAGCGGGGGCAAGGAGATGCAGTGAGAGCTTGGCATTCAAATTGACAGGGCGGGGGTGCTATAGAGCTCGTTCCATCCGATGGAGAGGTTCAGGTCGCGGCCCTGGGAGAGCGGAAGTGGAGGATGGGAAGGCTGGCCACGCCCCCCAGCTCTTCTGCACCTCATTCTGTGGCGCCGAGGCATAATTGGGAGCCGAGTCACCGAACCAGGTGGGGGCCGAAGCAAGCTTCGGGGTAGAACAACTACCAGAACGAGGGCGAGGCACTAGTACATTTGGCAGAAATTTCGACACTTGGTTCCGACACTTTTGACCAAATGTCGGAAATTTCTGAAAATTTTTCAACTTTTTCAAATCCTGCCCGAAACCGTCGCTATACCGACGTTTAGAGGAAAGTGTCACAATATTGACACTTAGAGGCAAGTGTCGGTCTTGTGACATTTGCAAAATAGCGTCGCTCTTGCGACGGATTTCTGAAGTATGTTGTTATTGCGACGTTACAGAGACAAGGTGTCGCTATTGCGACGTTTAGAGGAAAATGTTGCTATTGCGACGTTTAGAAGAATGCGTCACTATTGCGATATTTGGTGGCAAAGTGTTGCTCTTGTGACGGTTGGTGGCAATGTGTCGCTCTTGCGATGGTTAGGCGATGTGTCGCTCTTGCGAAGATTGGTGGCAAAGTGTCGCTCTTGCGAAGATTGGTGGAAATGTGTCACTCTGGCGACAGTTGGTGGCAAAGTGTCGCTCTTGTGACGGTTTGACGGAATCCATTCCTGTAGTTGTGGTGATTAAATCCCACGCAAAAAGAACAAGTCACTACTACATTTGGCGGAAATTCCGACACTTGGTTCCGACGCTTTTGACGAAATGTCAGAAATTTCCCCAAAATTTTTCCATCCCGCCCGAAACCGTCGCTATACCAACGTTTATAGAAAAGTGTTGCAATACCGACACTTAAGCAAAGTGTCGCAATTGCGACGTTTGGAGGAAGACGTCGCAATTGCGACACTATGTCCCAAAGCGTCGCTATTGCGACGACTGCCTCCAAACGTCGCAAGTGCGACACAATGTCTAAGTGTCGCAATTGCGACGTTTGGAGGCACCTGTCACAATAGCGATGCTTTGTTTGCCGTCGGTATAACGAAACTTATATGTGCACTACATAAAAATACGAAACTTATATGTGCGCTACATAAATATGATTTTATTGTTTCGTATTCGTCGCAATAGCTACATTAACGTCTAATATCACGCGCGCATTCGCCCTCCACTCTTGCAAAACAACATTCGCCCTCAGCATTCGCCCTCATCTGTTGCAGAACAGCATTTGCCCTCAGCTCTTGCAAAATAGCATTTTCCCTTAGCTCTTGCAAAATGGTAAGTTCTTACTGCAGGCCCTTCCTCCTATAGTAGGGTTGACTCTATTTGGGTTTTTTTGGTCAATTCCATTGGATTGTGTTAGGCTATAGGGTTCTCTCTAGATGTCAAGAATCAAGATTCAATACCCTTTATTATCTTCATTACCCAATACAAGATTTAAATTTTTCCCAAAAAAACGCTTATTAATTTGGCAGCCATTATTTCTCCCTGCTTTAAAAACTCTACATTTAAATGAAAACAAGCATTGCATTTCAACTACAAAAATCTATTAGTGTTCAAATGTACATGTGTGCTACATTAACGTCAGATATCACGCGCACATTCGCCCTTCGCTCTTGCAGAACAACATTCGCCCTCAGCATTCGCCCTCAGCTTTTGCAGAACAACATTCGCCCTCAGCATTCGCCCTTAGCTCTTGCAGAACAAAATTCGCCCTCAGCATTCGCCCTGAGCTCTTGCAGAACAGCATTCGCCCTGCATTCGCCCTCAGCTCTTGCAGAACAGCATTCGCCCTTAGCTCTTGCAAAATGGTATGTTCTTACTGCAGGCCCTTCCTCCTATAGTAGGGTTGACTCTATTTGAGTTTTTTTGGTCAATTCCATTGGATTGTGTTAGGCTGTAGGGTTCTCTCTAGATGTCAAGAATCAAGATTCAATACCCTCTATTATCTTAATCACCCAATACAAGATTTAAATTTTTCCCAAAGAAACGCTTATTAATTTGGCAGCCATTATTTCTCCCTGCTTTAAAAACCCTACATTTAAATGAAAACAAGCATTGCATTTCAACTACAAAAATATATTAGTGTTAAAATGTACATGTGTGCATCACTTGTATAGGGTATTCCTTTTCCACTTTCACATTATCCAAGAATGTGTGCAGAGTAGTTCATATTTTTTGTGATTTAGATTATCTTGAAAAAGGAAAGGCAAATTATTTCCCATGGAAAAAGAAGGTTTTCCCTTTTTACTACTGGAAATGGTACAAAAAAGTTCCATTTCTACCTGAAACTCCTATGAAACAGGAACCAAATAAAGGCCATGTCCTCAATGGACATCATTTGGCTTTGAAAATGGCCATTGCACCGTGTTGTTTCTTATATTACATCACAATAGTTTCTTAGGTCATTTCTTGTTTCTTGAGATGAAAAACAAAAAAAGAAATTGTGAAGATCCTTTCAAGAAATAAATGACCATTTCTCAATCATATCTCAACTATTTTTTATTTTATTTAGTGGTTTCTTACTTTGAGAGAAATTTGACACTTTTTTAAGGAATATAACATAAAAACACAAAATGGGAAGGAATTGATGAGGTAGATGACCTTTAGTTGTTGTCAATTAATAATTGATAATACACGATGCATGTTCTATACTACAAACTAGATTCCTTCCTGGAGTTAGGACACAAAGTATTGAATCAAAGTTGTAGTTTCTAACTTCTTGTATTGGTTCATCAATCTTGAAATTCAGACATTGCATGTCTTCATTGCTTCATGTTTGAATAATTTGCATCATATCGTACAGTAGGAAATTAGGAATTGTGATTATTATTACTTTATGGATCTGTTAAGTTACTTTTAAGTTTGCATGGTTTAGTGTGAAATTATTCTAGTGTGCCCCTAGGCCCAGGTGAAGGAATGCCAAGGACTGAGAACCCTAGTTTTAAATGGTATTGTTTCTTATACCCAAAAACCCCTCAACATCACTTCTTATTAGTTCTTAACAATAGTGTTGTAAACAATTTTAGAATTGATATAGAAAAATCTCGCACTTCTCAAGATAAAGTCCTAAAGCTAAAGTGTGATACCATGTGTAATTCAATAGCCTCATTGTCACCTCACCAACCTCTTTTCACTTCGGGATAGCTCTCCTCCAACTCAAGGGGGGTTCTCCCTAGTAGATGTTAGGGATATAATGGCCCAACCAAACCAAGTCAAGAGCCCCCTAACTCTCTATGTTTACTACTATCAATAAAAATATTGAACAATAGGGTCAGACATGCATCCTGAAGATAAAATTGCCAGGGTATTTTTGGGTAATTTCAAAGGGAAAGTCCCCAAACACATATAATCGAGGAATTATAACGTGATTTCAAACATTAAATATCAACAAAATCATTTAAAGGATATTGAAAGGAAAAAGGTGATGGAAGATAGAAAGTGGCTTACTTAAATGCTCTAAGGATTTTTCAATAGTTGCTCCAAAAGCTTCACTTCAAGGCCCTTCAAGATCGTCTCCAACAATGCTATACCATCAGCTTCAACAATGTTGCTCCAAAAATATCCTCAAGGTCTTCACAACAAGTTTACTAGAAGTTGCTCCAGCAATATATTCAATAAGGTCTTCATTGTCAACTCGTCTCTTGTTTGGGTGCCTTAATGTGCAATGACATGTTTCCAGGACTGAATTCAATGCAAGGCATATTTGAAACTCTAACTCTGTCTTACGGTGTCTTATTAGAAATTATTTCAGTTTTCATTTTGTGTTTTCAAGTTAGATATTTTTTTCAAGTTTTTACATTTATAATTTTATTGCAATGTGGCAGACTGATCAGAGCAGTGCAGGAACAACCCCGAGATGGGATGATCATGGAAAGAGGCCAGCGGAAGAACATGTAAAGTGCCAGCATTGCTCTATCTTCGGGTATTTTAGTTATTTACATAATTGAAATAATATTAATTTTGTTCAAATATGCAGACACCTAGCCATGGTACGCCTGATGATTCCCTCTTTGAGGAAGAGGTTTTTTCATCCCTATCTCCAGTGTTCTTGTTGCGAAAAAAGGCACGAGATGCAAGGTCAGAATTTAATACTTTGATAGACACGCCTCAAACACCTGAAACAGTAGAGAAGATAAAAAAACTTATGAGCCAGCTACAAACATATCAGGTAATAATAAAAAGTCAAAAGGATATTTTTTTTGTTCTGCATGAGATGAATTGTGATAGTTTGATTTTTAATTTTTACATTGACTAAACTAACAAAAATTTCTTTTGTATGTAGCATTTTCTGGCACTTGCTAAACCCGGTGTTGGTGGTAGTGGGACACAAGGGCAAGAGATTTCCCAGCAACCCTCTCGTACACCTTCTACTCCTTTAGGTGCCAGCCAAGAAACACACCCTGCCCAAGCAGACACCTAGCCAACCGCTGAATGTGTTGGCAATGATGAGGCTAATATGGCCAACTACATTATTGTGTTTCCTGGAGCTACACGTGTCAGCTCCACAGGGACCATTAATGGAACGTTGTTGGTGAACGATGAAGGTGTCCCTATAAAGCACGTACAAATCCCAGGTAAATTTTAATATTTTAACTATTTCATGTACTTTATCTAAAACATATTTATCATGATTTTTATTTTTAAATTAATGATAATATATTTTTTTTCTGTGTAGGAAACAATGAGTTCTACAGGTTTTTGGAGAGCCATGCGTTGGTAATTTTTGGCCCAACCATACGCATAAGGTGGAATTCCCAGAATTCTAACCTAAGAAAAGAACTTCTAGATTATCTAGAAACCCTTTTTGGGGTTGGCACATTTGACAAAACAACGATGGCTCAGGTAGTCGGAAAATATTTGAAATATACCAGGGACACCTATAGGACGCAATTTCAATTTAACCCTAGATACGAGCATCCTCTCACAGTTCCAGAGAGTGAGTGGAGAGCACTCATCCATGACGGAAAAGAGAAAAGGGCAAAGAAAGAAGGAAAAATGCCAACTGGACTCGCAAGGTAAATTACAACTTTAATTCAATAGCTTTAATTTTCTCTATGTCTAAAATAAAAGTGTGCTACGTCATATTTGACTTCAATATTTTGATGCTAGGTTGCGTGACACCTCAAAGGAAACCAAAGCTAGGATTGAAAAAAAGGGCCATCACAAGCTAGGCCAGGGCGGCTACTTGAAATTAGCTGCAATAATTGTAATTAAGTAGCTAAACATCTTATAATTAATTGTATCGCCTTCCAACGTTTTTGTAATCCTATAAAATATGATTAAAAATACACAATCATATGTAATGTAGGGTGATGACTTCAGAACAGAAACTACAGAGGAAGATAAAAATATCGCTTTCCATTTCGGCTATCAAGCCATAGTTGAACGTCGCAGAAGCTTGGGGCAGGTCCCAAGATCCAGAATGCCTGATAAGGTAAAACATTAACCTTTCAGATGTTTGTTTTCATCCATAAATTTAATGTCTAACAACTTTGTTTCAATCAGGGGAGCAACACTACCGACGACGCAAATAACCCAGTTTTAGAGCCAAATGTAGATGATCCTCACGTGCAACCTGATCATTGTAGTAGGGACCAGGCCGACAATGCTACTATTAGTGAGGGCCGTGACGGTAATTAATTTCCACTTATAATTTTTTCTAATTATACCTTGATGGTTGTCCTTATAACGTTTTTTGTTTAAATGACAAAGAATGTTTCCCTTGAGGATCTTACCACCAGAGAGGAAGACAGGGCAACAGTCCCAACGGCGACAACTGGTGCACCAGGTAAATAATCTCATTGCAATTTTTTTTATTAATATTACCGAACTAGTTCAATGATATTTAAAAACCGATAATTAAAATTTAATTATTATCTGTTTTTGGAGGCGATGCCCCGTCACTGGATGAGACCAGACATCGTGACAATGCAACTAGGTCAGCGGCGACAACTGGTGCACCAGGTAAATAATTTCATTGCAATTTTTTTTATTAATATTACCGAACTAGTTCAATGATATTTAAAAAATTACAATTAAAATTTAATATTATCTGTTTTTGTAGGCGATGCCCCGTCACTGGATGAGACCAGACATCGTGACTACGCAACTAGGTCAGCGGCGACAACTGGTGCACCAGGTAAATAATCTCATTGCAATTTTTTTTATTAATATTACCGAACTAGTTTAATGATATTTAAAAAATGACAATTAAAATTTAATATTATCTGTTTTTGTAGGCGATGCCCCGTCACTGGATGAGACCAGACATCGTGACTACGCAACTAGGTCAACGACGACAACTGGTGCACCAGGTAAATAATCTCATTACAATTTTTTTTATTAATATTACCGAACTAGTTCAATGATATTTAAAAACTGACAATTAAAATTTAATATTATCTGTTTTTGTAGGCGATGCCCCGTCACTGGATGAGACCAGACATCGTGACTACGCAACTAGGTCGGCAGTACGGGTCGAAAGTCACAAAACAGGAGCAGAGCATGATGATATTGATGATGTAATTAGGAGCTTTAGAAATAGGAAGAAGAAAAAGAAAATTCGATAATGTAAAATATTGTATTATTATAAGACAAACGTTACCATACTTGGAACGTTTTTTGCGTTATATAAAAAACTCATTTATCATGCTATTTTTATGTCAAGCATTAATTGCAATGTTTCCTTGCGTACTTTTTGTTGAATTTTTTTTATTATTAGTTATTGAATATTTTTTTTTATGCTCATGAAAGTAAAAAATGAAATATAGATTGGGTATTGGGGAATTGAGAGTGATGTGAGGGGGGAGGAGGGGCCATAAGAGCTTCCACCTTCACGTGGTTGGCCCTGTTTAGTAGAGAATAATTTATTGGAGCGATTTAATCTTGGAGCAAACCTCCCTCGATCCAGTGTAGCAACAAAAAAGTCAATGTTGACTTAGTTGCTACTCTTTCAGATCGTGGGAGGCTTGTTCCAAGTTCATGCGACTCCAATAAATTGTTCTTGAAACGAAGAGGAGCTTATTCAGGTATGTTTTGACATTTTAAACATATGTTCTAACATTATCATAAGAATGCATCTTAGAGTAAAAATACTACATCAATTACTTGTATTTATTGTATAGATAATGATGGATTTTGATTGACTTGGTAGTGCAGGTACAAATCCTCTTGCATCATGAGCAATACAACTTGTCAACCAGGGTCATGTCCAGGATATTTTTGCTTGTACGCTTGACCAAGTTCGTAATGTCACATTTTGTAAGTTCCTTTATAGTTCATAATTCAATATTAAGCTTGTTCATGATTATTATCTAGGTTTTTTGTATGTGTTTTTTCATCTATTTGATTGTAAGCAACTTTGCATGTTTCCTGTTGTTCACTATGATTTCTCCCATTACCACTCCCAGGATGAATCCAACTTTATTGTTACATAGTTTACTTTATTGTTACTATGATTTCTCCATTTACGATTTCATAGGTTACATCATGTAAAGTTGTCAATCTCAGGTTGGTGATGAGCTTTAGTTCTCCAGATTTGGGGCTTTTCTGATATTTTCTCCCTCATGTCATTCCTGCATCACCTCGTTGTTTGATCATGCCAATTGTCTACCACTTGTACCAATTGGCACATGTCAATCTCTGAGTGGTGCCACATTTCACCTATTTTCAGTGAGAGTTTAGGGTTTCTCTAACATAGCTTCAGAAATCCGATTCAGTGCCTGCTTGAATATTGTCACATAATACTCATGGTTTGGATTGATGAGAATGTTATGAATGGTTGGTTGATTCATAAGAACCACCCATATAGTCATCTTGAGATATTTCAGAAGGTTTCTCGGGTTTCCTTTTTCACCGTTTCTAGTGGGTGGGATGGTGTGAGGTGATCCATCAATACTGGTGCTCTTGTAGTAGGGAATTTGTTTTTGGGGATATAAAGGAGCATTTGATGTATATATCCCATTGGATGCATTCATAGATGGGCACGAGAGGTCAAGAATTTAAATTAAAATTATGCAACCTCTAGCATGGCAACCTGAAGGCCGCGAGAGACACTGGTTAAAGATTGTTTTGTGCTGGCCTTAATATAGTCGTGATTTCTTTCTATTATCTTAATGAAAATATATAGTCCGGTCTCATTAAAGTGAGGATTGTGGTTGTATTTCTCTTTGGTTGTTTCTCTCTTAATGCTCGAGAAGTTTCCAAAAGTTGCGATAGTTGTTTAGTTTTCCTGTTACAACTTAAAAGTGGTTTTTAGCAATGGGAGTCATGTTTTTTAAGGTTCATACTAATATGAAGATCTTGCAATTCTATATTCAGGATAAGAGAAGATGGCCTCTGCTTTGGGCAGTATGACAACAATTGCCACATCTACCTCATTGGGTAACAATGGAAAGGGGAAGAAGTTGGGTGCAATGTTTGATAATTATGGCAGACAATTGTCTTCACTTTCATTTTTTTCACCCATTTCCTTTAATCGCTCAAGCAGAAGAGGGACTCTGAGATTACGCGACAGAGAGAAGGTAGTTAATAAAAGAGCTATGGAAAAGGAGTTGTACTTCAACAAGGATGGCTCAGTGACAAAAAAATTGCAGGTCAGAGAAAAAAATATGTTTAAAGGAAGGTCACCTGCACGTGAAACTTCACTGCGGTGGATCTTTCCTTGTCCACTTATATTCAATTTTAATGTGTTATTTTAATTTTTCATGGAGGGTTGTTTTGGCATATAGTCTAGCATTCAATTGCACACTTACTGAAAGCATTGTCAATTTGTCTTGCAGGCAGTGTGAATAAACTTGCTGATCTTGTTGGAGTCACCCTTGGGGTGAGGGGCAAAATGTCGTCTTGGAGAGCAAGCATGGTTCTCAAAAAATAGTTAATGATGGTGTGATAGTAGCTAAGGAGGTAATTTGTAGATGTGTTCTTTGGTTTTATTTTTAACATTGTATTAGTTCCCCCTCTTAAATGTCTTAGATTTGGTAGGCATAATTTGAAAACTCAAAGGTGAAAGGAAACATATTTGTTACCCAGTGGTCTACTTGGCCTATGGACTAGCCACATTAGAGTAATGCATAAATCTTTTCACAACAATAAAAGGAAAGGGTTATGGCTGAGTCAAATTTTATTGTTATTGACGGTGTAATGAAATGTATCTCAATGCTATGGTTTTGGCCTTTTTATTGGTTGAATTAGAGGACCCAGTTGAAAATATTGGGGCCAAGTTGGTAAGGCAAGCTGCGGCAAAGACAAATGATTTAGCTGGGGATGGAACCACAACATATGTTGTTCTTGCACATGTTGGAATATTGAAAAATTCCAGAACAATGAATGGAGAATAAATCTCCCTTTTTTTAACACAGAGAAAATAAAAATTTCCTTGACAGGAGACAGAGTTTCAATACTTTGAAAACAAACTTCTATTCCCTTCAATAACTCAAAAAAAAACTATTACACTTCTTCCTCACTGAGAGGGATTACAAAATTATGATTGCTACAAAACGCAGTGCATAAAACCAACTCACTGTCTGTTCAAAACAAACATACTCTGTCTCTAAAACACTCTGCTGTGTTTTTCACTGTCGCACTGCTGTGCATACAAACTTAAAAAAGTTACACTCAGTCTTTCACTTTTTACACACTGCCGTGTAATAAAAAATTTACGTACTGTCTATAAAAAAAACTACCAAGCTTTTTTGTCCTTTTTATTTTTATATGCTTTAACATATAATTATGCAACAGGAGAGCCGGTTTCCATTATACTGATTTCAAGCTGTTTCTTCATAACAACATAGGTTTTATTCACATAAGATGCAATAGTTTTTAGCTTTCTATAGGGCCAACATATGACACATCAAGCGAGCCAGTTTTTTCCTATGATCATTATGCTTTTTTCTTTAATCTTGAGGAGTTCAGTAACATATGACAACATTTCCCCTTTTTAAGGGCTGCTCTGTTGGTGTTTTCTTTATCTGGACTCGTAATTTGGTTGGGGTGTTATGCCCCCATATTTGTATGATCCCCACATATTTTTTTCATTTTTGACTCCTTCTTCCTTAGAAGTTGTCATGATGGAAATTGTTTCGGATCGGGTTTTCTTATCATCTCATGATGGGAATGTAATGTTTTGTTATATGCACTGTTAATAAAAACAGCGTTTTTTTCTTTCTGAAAAAAAAAAAAAAATTAAATAAAATTAAAAATTAAAAATTAAAAAAAAATTTAAAAAAAAAACATATTATAATAAACCCTCTTTTTAAAAAAATAAAATTAAAACTAAATTCTATGGCCCACCTTTCATTTCGCATATGATATATATATAACATATGTTTAAAACATATGTATATATTAAAGCATACATAAAATTAAATTATCAAAAAATTAAAGAACCCTTTCCGTCGGACTTCAAAAGTCTGAATAGATTGAATTTCAAACCAAATTCGCGTTCCAAAATGGGATGCTGATGTCTGCCTAATTTTAACTCGAATTCTCAATCCAATGTGCCCTATAAAAAATTCGGGTCCGGTTTTCAGGTTTTCAAATTCCCTTCAATTTCATGTGATCCAATATTAATGCTCCACGTGTCCTCCTTTTGAATTTACAAAACTGGGGGGTAAATTTCTGTTTGTTTAATTTCTGGTTGGTGAATTGCGTTAATGTTGGTTGTTGTGTTTAAATACAATCCTGTACAGAAATATGGTTGCGGCCATCTACAAAAAAAACTTGCAGGAATTTTAAATGCTGAATTAAATTTCTGGATGGCGTGCAAGCAACCTCCAAAAAAAAATGTTGTTGCTGCATCTGTCCTTCTGCTGCAGCAGTTGAAGTTAAAATTCAACAGCACGGGGTTTAATAAGTGAGGGTGTAAAGGTAACTTTTTGTCGATAGTACTGGATTAAGATCATCTATTCATTTTTGTAGGGTCTTATGGTGTTTGGTTTTTTGGTTTTGGGTTGGGCTTATTGAGTCTAAGATAGTTTTTGAGTGAAAAAATTGCTATCAGGTATTAAAAATTTTTGGTTCTTTTGTCAAAATTTATGAGCTTGTTAGGAAATACAAAACTGACAATGGTTGTGTCTTAAATTTGTGGAAAATAATTTGAAATGAAACCTTTTTGTTTAGGTTGTTGCAGCAGGTGCAAACCCCGTTCAAATTACTAGGGGCATTGACAAGACAATAAAGGCCCTTGTTTCGGAACTCAAAATTTTGTCAAAGGAGGTAAATGCTTGCCTTTTGAGTAGGCTGGTTTTCCTTTTTGCTGATGATTTGGTGTATATAATTGAATTAGTTGCCTAAGGTATTTTTGGTTGCAAACTCCTTTTCATTTTTCATACAGTATTGGCCTTGTGGAATACATTTGATTGTGTGGTCTTGTTAGATCTACAACATTTGTAGTTGTTTAGTCTTATGGCCGAGGTGCACTTTTATCATGGAAATAGTTGATGCAATATTGTCATTTAATCCTTACTACAGGGTAGCATGTTGAGAAGTTTCTTGTGAAACATTTGGTATTCAAAATGACACTTGATCCTATACAACATCATGCACTTGACTTCAAAATTAATATTCAAAGTGTGCCAGAAAATTCTTGCAAAATTTCAAATATTTATGTTGTTTTAAACCATTATCTTTTTCATGTATTGGATCCAGAAAATGAGAAAAAGACTTTTTTTTTTTTTTTTTTTTGAATAAGACTAAATCTATTAAGGAAATATAGTACAATCAGTGCTTGCATAAAAGCAGAGCAAGAGAGCAAGGGAGCCGGAAATGATAGGCTATCAACCTCGGTCCCAAAGAACATTCATGACATGAGCAAAAAGATAACCAGTGGAACATAAAGAAAAGAACTAGACTAAGGAGTCAAACCAGAATGGTTTGAATCTTCCAATCGACATTTTTTCTTTTTCTTTTTACTAACTGTGACCCAACCATCGGGAGCTGGCTGGACGGGAATCATCTGCAAACTATTCTGCGCATAAGGAGGAGACTCCTTATCCGAGTCAGAGGACGAAGACCTGTAGAAGCGTTTCTGCGAGGTCAACGGGGCAGAGGGGTCCGCAGGAACAGCAGAGGGGGCGTCCGGCGGAGCTCCATCCTTCAACTCATCTGCTACTATTTCCTCCTCATCCGAGCTGGAGGAGTCTGAATCATCCATGGGGGGGGAACGTAGGGATTCCATTTCTTAACTTTGGGTTTGTGAACTGGATTCTTCTTTTTATCGAGGATTTGGGTGCAATCCTTTTGGAGGTGCCCCGTTTGATGACAATGGCGGCAGCGAAAGGCTGTATTTTCGTAATCCAAAGATTGAGTCCAGTGAAAATCCCCAATCTTGAGGTTGATCCGATCCGGCAGCCCTTTGCTGATGTCTATTTCTGCACAGATTCTGCCGTAGGTGAAAAGTCCATTGTTCCTTCTCGTGTTGTCTGTAGCGAGGAAGCGTCCTAATGCATCTCCAATGGCTATGTAAACAGAAGTATGCCATAGATGCACCGGAAGGTTCGGGAGTCTGACCCAAATGGGAAGTTTGGTGATGACCGCTGTCGAGGGGTCGAAATCTAGAAACCATGGGGCAAGGAAAAGCCCAGCTGTGCCCCAGAACCAAGGGCCTCCCGTGATGGCTTTCTGATAGTCTTCCTTTAGCTCAAAAGCAACAATGAAGAAGCCTTTCGAGCATAAGTAGATCTGGCATTTTTTGGTCCAGTTGTTCTGGATCCAGTGGTGTAAATCCGCAGTGCGTGGCCATAAACCATTAAATCTGCATATGATTGCAGATTCTACAAAATTCTGTTGGTGTTCTTCAAACCCAGGCAAAGAGAATGCTATTGAAGGAACTTCCTCCAATTTATCCACCAAAAATGGCCTGGGAGCCATAGTTGGTTGAGATGGCTGAGCCAAATCGGGTTGCGCTGCCTTTGAGGAGGGCTGTGGATGTGCTGTATTTTTATGGACAGCATCTTTATAAGAGAACTGTGGGGCAGAGGATGTCTGCCCATAGGACCCTCCTCTTAGACGAAAACTGAGAACAATAGTAGCGTCCTTCTGAATACTGTAAAAGGAAAGGGGCTGAGAGTCCTCTAGTTGCTTACCATTAAACAGCAACCTTTGGCAGGAGGTGGGAATCCCCATATGGAGTTCAAGTTTGTGCAAAAGATCTTGCACAAGGTCTGTATCACGCACCCACTGAAGCAGAGTTTTTCCAGATTGGAGAGAGATCTGGATCTGAAATGTAGAGTCTACTTCTGGCAGTGCTGACTGGTCTAAGAAGCAGATCTGCTTCCAAAAATCAGTAGAGGAAGGATCTGAAGACTCCTTTGCCTGGATCTTAAGATTTGAAACACTCCTGGGTCGGCAGCGATCCCCTGTTTTACAGTGGAGGATGGAAAGCAGGGGCGCAGCTGTAGTCGACGCTACAGAGAAACCTGATTCAAAACTTTTGTGCCGTCCGGCTTTGAAATCTTCTTCTGTTCCAGATCGATTGCATGGAGAAACTGTGGTTAGGGCGGAGGTCCCGGCAGCAGAACCTGCAGCGTTCCAAGAGAGGGTAAACCCTCGGGCTGCAACCTGCGTGGACCCTTTTGCCGGTTGTGATGACCTTGTCGGCGCTCTGTGAGGATTCTGAGGGGAAAAATCTCGTGGGTCTGCCGCTGCGAAGTCTTGAGGGGGGGCACGCCTTGCACTGGAGACGGCGGCTGCAACGTCCCACCGGGCCAAGGGAGCCGAGGCAGTTGTGAATGCCATTAGGGTTTCAGGAAAATCTTCGCCTCCCAATTCTTCGACCTTTTCAACCCACTCCTCCAGTAATGGTCTGTTTACATATGAGAAAAAGACTTTGGTATGAAACCAACTGGTGAATAATTTCCAGCAAAACAACCACTTCCAAGACATGATTTAGAAGTAGAACATATGTACTTATGAAGCATAGAAAGATATCCTTGATGCATTGTCAATGTTTGGCTAGGGTTATTTTGGAGAAAATAACTCCTTATTCCTAGAATAGTGATCTTCAATACAAGTAAATGCCAGAGAAGAGAGATCATCGTGTGACATAAACCTATTAACAAAAGTGAACAGGGAATGATTATTAATTATGGCATACTAAGTTGTCGGTGATTTTGACTATTTGTCTTTAACATGTAAAAATGTTAAATTCCAAACTTACATCATCATGGTTTGGCATCATGAGCTTGACTAATTGTCCACCATGCTCATAATTTCATTGTTGTCTTCATATCTATAAACAACGTTTCAAATAATAATAATAAAGTTCTATAAGAAAAATCCAGGCCTCCATGCTGCTGCTCCTTGTGAGACAAAGTCAAAATTGCATTACACAATCTGACACATAAGAATCTCCTATATCCCGGTGGTATGTATCCAAATTCTTATAATAGTGTCTTCAAGACTTATGTTGACATTGCCAATGAGATATTTAAGAAATGAAAGATGGAGCCTTCTTCATTGTTGTATATGTAACAGTCTTTTATTTTTATAAAGATTGATGGTTTTGTCTTTGTGAAAATGAAATGTAAAAATAATTTATTGTGGTCAATTGAAAAGTTTTTTTTTAAAGCTTTTCATTATGGAAGGGAAACATAGATATATTCCCTTCTAATTAAAATTCGGACCTGACCTTCAAATTTGATCACTGTGTGGGACCCTAACAAACCATAAAACTATTCCGCCACGCGTTATATAAAACATATAACAAAAGCTTTGTCAAAACTTCAAACGAACCCTTTAGCCGTGGGTATTTCATCACGAATTGATCATTTTACCATGTACCTTCTTCTAGAGGAATATTCTTCCACTTGATTAGGTATTTCATAATGGTTATATGTTAAAGAGATACATAATGTTTATCTATAACTTTTTGTGGTTCAAGAATCAACTTTCATTCTTTATCTAATTTTGGAAGTTCTATTTACATTGGCATATTTTTTCCCAAAACCTTTTTTAGGCAAGATATATGAAAAACCTTATGAATGCAAGAAGAAGGAAAATATAACTTCTATACCAATTGTGCAATCCTATGAATAATTATTTAGGGCCATAACATTTTTGAGCTAATTCTTTATTCTTCTTTTTCTTGAATGAAGATTGCTTATAATGCTATAATCTAAAAAATACCCAATTGCCCTCCTCAAATTATCTTTCACTTCAATGTTGTTCCCCTTGTTGTTTTATCATGTTTCATGTCATTTGAAGGTTTTCCATAATAATTTTCACAGTTTATTTAGTATTTTCCATATGTGACTCTGTTTCCTATACTTTGGACTTATCTTGCAAAAAGTATGAGATACTAGGAGTTGGATATCCATTAAGGGCCTTAAATGGGGAAATTTTAGTAGATGTGTGATAGGTAGTATCATATTAACATTCTTCCTTGACGAACCCACTTCATCCATTAAGATTGCTTTTCTAAAGAGTAACATTGTAGATAACCTTAAAAACATTTGTTAACTATTTTTGTTTGACCATTTGATTGTGTTGGATATGTAGAACTCATGGCAGCTAGTGTTTCTCCACTCATATTAAATAATTATTTTCAAAAGTTTCTTGTTACTATTACTTTAGGAAAACCATGAAGACTATGAATTTCTTTCACGGACACTTCTGCCACTTGGCTTGTTGTTTATGTACTTTGAGCTCTACAAATTTTTTTTACAAAATTTGTCTATATAAATGACCACAAAAATGTAATACTTACCTTTATATTTCAGTAACCCTGTAATAAAGTCTATCGATATATCTTCTAGTCTTTGAATATGTATGTAGAATGGTTGAAGTAACCCTAGAGATTTTACTATCTCTCTTTTATTTATTATGCAAACCTGACCTTCTCTTACAAAATTTTGAATATCTTTCTTCATTCTTTCCAAAAATATATTTTTTGATCCTTTGAGATGTTTTAAGGAACCCTGCATCCTACCATCAGAGAGACATGGGACTCCCTTAATATTTGTTTATTCAAAGATGCTTGCGTGCATAAAAATATTCTACATTTGCACCAAAGTATATCTCTCTTTCACTCCCAATGCTCCATAGAGTTCATCCCATCCTTTATAAATTTTAGTTTTTGTTTAGTACTATTGTCATTTTTCCATTATGGCAAGCTTCTTCTAGCCACCTAGGAATAGAAAATGTATTTGGATATAAATTTGAGGCCTCTTCTATTTTAGAAAGAGCATCATGTACTAAATTTTCCTTACCCTTTTTGCAGATTATCTCAAAATTAAAACTTTGCATTTTTTCTCCTCATTTTTGTTAATCTTCCAATGAAATCCATAGCTTCAAAAAATGCTTTATGCTATCATGGTATATCTTGACTTTAAAGTACCTCCCAATGATATACTATCCCCATTTTTTCTTGCATGTAATATTGCTTCCATTTATTTTTCATACGTAGATTTCACCAAATATTTTCTTTGAATTCCTTGCTTTTAAAAGCCAATGATATCCCTTATTGTGTTAATGTTACGTAAATTCATTGTCTTAGTGCCTCACACTCTACTGTGAATATTTTACCAAAAGTAGGTGCAACCGATGTTGGTGTAGAAGACATGGCATCCATTAAAAGAGAGAATGCCAAAGTAGCCTCATCATTCCATATAAATGATATTTTCTTCAAGAGATATGTGAGTGGACTTGAAATGCATGCATAATTCTTAAAAAATGATCAATAATATCATGTAAGTCTAAAAAATCTTCTAGGAACCTTGATTTTCTTAGGAATAGGTCATTTTGTAATAGCTTGCATCTTTTGAGGCTCAAACTTCACTCCTTCCTTTAAAACAATATGAACCAAATACTCGAATTCTTATTTCCCAAAAGCACATTTGGATATTTTTACATAAAAATGATTGTTCTCAATAATTTATATAACTTTTCCACATGTTTAGTGTGGTATTCCCATGATTTATTATAAATATGTGTATTATCAAAGAAAACCAACACAAATTCAAACAAAATTGATCAATTTTTTTTTATAAGATGGGATCAAACAAAATTGTTCTTAAGTTGAGCCCGCCGGACTTCAAACGATGATAAAGCATAATTCAAACCAAATTCGCGTTGCAAAATAGCCTGCTAACATCGGCCAATTTTGTGACGCGAAAACCAAATGAATTCCGCCCTAATATTTTTTGGGTCCGAAGTTGGGTCGGCGTACGGAGGGAGAGTTGTGACGCGAATTTCTTATCAAATTTTCCCTAATATTTTTCGGGTCTGGATTTCCATTGCGCGAGTGACCCAAACAAAGATCCGCTCCAATCAATTTCTGCCACGTGTCCTCAATCAAAACTTTCCTTGCTCCCGACTGCGGGTGCATTCGATGGCATTTAAGGTGATGGGACATGGATGTGGTGATTTCATATCAATCGCATTAAGTTTTAACGCTGTTCAATTAAGTTCCAAGGTTTTCACATCTAATCGCATTAAGTTTTACCACTGTTCAAGATCGGACCTCCACTCCTGTTAGCGATTCCGCATGCTCCAATATGATCAGGCCTTCGGCTATCATTAATGATCAGAGATTAATTATGACGGGCGTCCTTCGATTTCATTGCAGTCGGGTCGATAAAATGGCATTTCGCTATGGTTTTTCAGAGGAGCCGGTTGCTGGGTTACACTGCCTGCTCACTGTGACGAGAAGGAGAAGTGGCCAGCTGAACTGCTGCGTAGACCTTGCTGCATATCTGCATTTCTCTTGGTCTGGTCCTTGTCTGTCTTCCTCTGTTTCTTGGAATTCTACTTCTCCGTCTCCTCTTGTGCCCACTGCTAGTGAGACTGCACCCATGCCTCGCGTGCGTCAAAGGATGCGTTGCCGCAGGGGGAGCACTAGAGGTCAACCCCTGAGCGCTCCCTCCAGCCCCTCAACCGAGTCGACTTCCGGCCAGTCCTGTGATTATTACGCAGGTCGCTATCCAAATACTAGGAGTGGTCGGGGTCGGGTTGTAGGATCTGGCCACCGTATGGATTCCCCTGCTCCTCGTTTCCCCACCGCTAGTTCACCTTCTCCCACGATGCGCACTGCGCAATTTTCCCTTAATTTCTCTCTCAACTGCCCACGAATCACAGCTTTAGTCACTGTGGTTTTCCGCGAGGAGGCCCAAATAGAGGAAGAATGCACCCGTCCGGCGGGTCTAAGCTCGGAAAAAGCTGGCCAGCATTCGGGCCTTTAGGAGGGGAGCCATGGCATGAATGTGGAGGTAGCACCTAGAGATCCTGGACCTTCCGAAGGGTGGTGCCGAATCGTCGAGGAGCCGGAGGAGTAGTTTGGTTAATTTGTTTTTCTTGCTTCGCGGCCCATTTAATTGGGTTGCTTTTAGATTATTTTAGTGTGCTAGACCTTTGTAATATTTTTGAATTTTGTAAATTAAACGTTCAAGACTGGTTTCCCCGTATGAGGGCAGTCTTCTTAATTTTTTGATTTTTTGATGACAAATTTGCCATGAGTCTGGGCAATGATTTTGACTTCGATGTAATTTTATTCCCACTGTTAATAGATTAACTTTACTTAGAAAAAAAAATGTTGCCCTGTTTCTATTTTAAACCTGTTTTTTGAAATACAGAGCCATGTTTATATGGTCTACGTATTATACTCTTTCTCTGTATATCTACAGGAACCTTTTTTCTATGAACAAGGTGGATGCTGTAGTGGGCTACTAATGGAAACAAGCGAGCCTGAACCTTACATCTTGGATGCAACAGATGGTTACCAATTTTGGAATCAAGCGAGCCTGGGTTTCTACAGATGGTTTTTATTTCCGGGAACAAGCGAGCCAGAACATACAATCGACCCTGGGTTTATACATATTTTTGCTCTATCATGGATGCTTTTTGTGTGAGGTGTATATCAACAGTACATGTCTCTACACATTTCCTGTATCCGCTTTATGATACTATTTTATGTGTTGACAGGTTATCACTCTGCCTTCAAAACTAGCGATGCTAGTTTATTGATATGGTCTGATGGTATTTTTATATTTTGGACATATCACACTCCTCACATGATTAGCGTTTTTCTCTGTTCAAGGATTTTGGGTACTTTAATTTGTATTTGGAATAATGGACGTCGGTACTCTATCTGTTGCTTTACTATTCTACATACTGCTATTTCACTTTCTTATAGATGCCTCGGGCATATTTGGATGCTTTCTCAGATTGTCGATAATCTCCATGTGGACAGTTACTAGGTTTTATATCAAGTCCCTGTATGTGACATGGGGTATTTTTCTATCACTGTCTGGGGTGGGACTTCCACTTTTCTGGATGGATATTTGGGTTCCAATCTTCAGATGTGAAAATGTAATGATTTCATGGACTGTTTTACTTCATATAGTATATTCAAAACAACGTTTTTTCTCTTGTGAAAAAAAAAATGATTAATGTTTATCACTCTGCCTTCAAAACTAGCGATGCTGGTCTATGTTGCTGGTTTATTGATATGGTCTGATGGTCTTTTTATATTTTGGACATATCACACTCCTCACATGATTAGCGTTTTTCTGTGTTCAAGGATTTTGGGTACTTTAATTTGTATTTGGAACAATGGACGTCGGTACTCTATCTGTTGTTTTACTATTCTACATACTGCTATTTCACTTTCTTATATATGCCTCGGGCATATTTGGATGCTTTCTCAGATTTGTCGATAATCTCCATGTGGACCGTTACTGGGTTTTATATCAAGTCCTTGTATGTGACATGGGGTATTTTTCTATCATTTTCTGGGGTGGGACTTCCACTTTTCTGGATGGATATTTGGGTTCCAATCTTCAGATGTGAAAATGTAATGACTTCATGGACTGTTTTACTTCATATAATATATTCAAAACAACGTTTTTCTCTTGTGAAAAAAAATGATTAATGTTTATCACTCTGCCTTCAAAACTAGCGATGCTGGTCTATGTTGCTGGTTTATTGATATGGTCTGATGGTCTTTTTATATTTTGGATATATCACACTCCTCACATGATTAGCGTTTTTCTCTGTTCAAGGATTTTGGGTACTTTAATTTGTATTTGGAACAATGGACGTCGGTACTCTATTTGTTGTTTTACTATTCTACATACTGCTATTTCACTTTCTTATAGATGCCTCGGGCATATTTGGATGCTTTCTCATATTTGTCGATAATCTCCATGTGGATCGTTACTGGGTTTTATATCAAGTCCCTGTATGTGACATGGGGTATTTTTCTATCACTGTCTGGGGTGGGACTTCCACTTTTCTGGATGGATATTTGGGTTCTAATCTTCAGATGTGAAAATGTAATGACTTCATGGACTGTTTTACTTCATATAATATATTCAAAACAACATTTTTTCTCTTGTGAAAAAAAAATGATTAATGTTTATCACTCTGCCTTCAAAACTAGCGATGATGGTCTATGTTGTTGGTTTTTTGATATGGTCTGATGGTCTTTTTATATTTTGGACATATCACACTCCTCACATGATTAGCGTTTTTAACACTGTTACTGATGAAATAGGTAACCTGACCTCAAAACGGGAACTCTATCCCAAAAAGACTCAAAAAAACATGAAAAAACACACCAAAAACAAAAAAAGTGTATTCCAGAAAGCACTTGGTTTTTTTTTAAGGTCAAATTTCAACATTTTATAAAATTATGCTAAAAACAAAATTGTTTCTTGAAAAAACGATTGAAAAAACACCCTCAAAACAAAACCAGTTGACGCTGGAATAACCAAAAAAAAAAATTGTCATAATTTTGACATTTTAAAAAAAAGAAAGAAATTATAAAAAATAAAATATAGAAATTAAATTTAAAAAAGAAAAAGAAAATGTTTATTAAATTTTAAAAAATAAAAAAATAAAAAAATTTTAAATTAAATTTAAAGAAATATATTAAATTTTAATAAATTTAAAACTTAAAAAAAAAAAAAAAAACGTTATTGAAATTAAAAGTAAAAAAAAATAATTAAAAATTAAAAATTAAAAAAAAATACAATAAAAATATTAAATTTAAATAAATATATATTAAAAAAACAAATAGATTTTAAAAAATATATTAAATTTAAATTATAAAAAATAATATATATATATATATATATATATATATATATATATATATATATATATATATATTAGATTTTATTAAATTAAAAAAAATGTTAATATTAAAATAACAAATTAAATTTAAAAAAATATATTAAATTTTAATAAATAAATGAATAAACAAATAAATTTTGAAATAAAAATTAAATTTTAAATATAAAGAAAAAAGAAAACATTGTTAAAATAAAATGTTAAAAAACTTTAAAAATCAATTAAAATTGAAAAAAATAAAATAAAAAGAATATATTAGATAAAAAATAAAATAAAAACAAATTAATTTGAAAATATTATGTTTAACTTAAAAAAATATCTAATTTTAAATACACAATTTTAATTGAAATAAAAATATATATAAAAAATTTATGTAATTAAAAAAATAATAATAAATAAATTAAAAATTAAAAAAAAATATTAAATTCAAATAAATAAATAAATAAAATACAAAATTTACTAAATTTTAAAAAATTAAATGAAAAAACTAAACATAAAATTTAATAATAAAAAAATATGAAAAAAAATACAAAATTTAGTAAAAATTATTAACAAAATTTAGAAAAAAATAAAATAAAATAAAATAAAACAAATTAAATTTGAAATATAAAAATTAAATTAAAAAATTAAATTAAATTAACAATTTTTTTTGATAGTGGTGGCGCCGCCAATCGGCCTGAGGGCGATTCCCGGAATCAGCTTTTCGCCGCGGGAGGGCGATTCCCGGAATCGGCCTCCTGCGACGGGAGGGCGATTCCCGGAATCGACGTCCCGCCGCGGGAATCGGCCTGAGGGCGATTCCCGGAATCGGCCTCTCGCCCTCCCTGGGAGGGCGATTCCCGGAATCGACCTGCTGCGGCGGGAGGGCGATTCCCGGAATCGGCCTCCCGCCGTGGGGATTGGCCTGAGGGCGATTCCCGGAATCGGCCTCTCACCGCGGGAGGTTGATTCTCGGAATCGGCCTCTCGTCGCGGGAGGGCGATCTCCGGAATCGTCCTCCTGCGGCGGGAGGGCAATTCCCGGAATCGGCCTCCCGCCGCTGGAGGGCGATTCCCGGAATCGGCCTCCGGCCGCGGTAGGGCAATTCCCGGAATCATCCTCCCCCAGGTGGTGGCGGAGGCCTGCCACTAGGCGAGCAGGGGGAGGCCGACTGGCAGCGCCACCACGATAAAAAAATTCTTTTATTTTTTTATTTTTTTTATTTTTAATATTTTTTTTTAATTTTATTTTTATTTTTTATTTTATTTTTTTAATTCAAAAAATATAAAATTATTATTTTTTTAATTCAAATTTTTTATTTTAAATTTAATTTGTTTTAATTTTTTTGTTTTTTTGCTTTTTAATTTTGTTTTTAAATTTAATATTTTAGATTAATTATTTTTTAAAATTTAAAACTTATTCATTAAATTTATTAAATTTTAATTTAATTTAATTTTTTTTTTAAATCTTTTAGTTTATTTGGTTTTTCATTTTTAAAATTTATAAATTGTGTCATTTAAAAAAAACAGCAAATTTATGGATATTTGTTTTTTAATTATTTGCACGTGGTTTTTTTCATTTTTTTTGTTTTTTAATGATAGTTTTTTATTATTATAATTCTTTTATTTTAATTTTATTTTTCAATTTTAAATTTGTTTTTTTGTTAATTTTAAAATTTGTATTTTTGTTTTCTTATTATTATTATTTTTTTAATTTAAATTTTTAAATTTTTTTTAATTTTTTTAATTTTTTAATTTTAATTTTTTTATTTTTTATTTATTTTTTTATTTTTTAATCTAATTTTTAATTTTGTAATTTAAATTATTTTTAAATTTTCTGTTTAATTTTTTTTTTTTTAATTATATGGATTTTTTTAATAACTTAAAAAAAATGTTTTTGATGTTTTTTTTTTTAATATTTTTTGTTAATTTTTGTTTTTTTTTCAAATTTTGTCTTTTCTTTTGATATAATTTTCGAATATTTTTGTGTTTTTTTTGTTTTATTTATTTAGTTTTGTTTAAATTTTTTATTTTTACGAGTTAATTTTGTTTTTTTTAACATTTTTATTGGTTTTTTATATATATATATATATATATATATATATATATATATATATATATATTTTTATCTAAGTTTTGTGTTTTATTACCAACTTGAAAATCACCACTCTAAAAAAAAAGGTTGATGTTGCATCAATACATTTCAAAATTAGCATGAAAATCTTAGGTCTAAAAAAAAAAGTTGATCTTGCATCGATACGTTTCAAAATTAGCATGAAAATCCTTGCGTTTTAAAACAAATATTCATACTTCATAAACAAAAATATTAGAGTGTCAAAAATGTGCTAAAAAAAAAAAAGAGGTGATTCTGCATCACCACTTTTTCAAAATCGGGTGCTTTTGATGCTACCAAAAAAAAGTAGGTAACGGTCGTTCTTTGTTTCATCGTATTATTTTTCTCTGTTCGAGGATTTGGGGTCTTTAATTTGTATTTGGAACAATGGACGGCGGTATAAATACATTTGCTTTACTAGTCTACATACTGCTATTTCACTTTCTTATAGATGCCTTGGACATATTTGGATGCTTTCTCAGATTGTTGATAATCTCCATGTGGACCGTTATTGGGTTTTATATCATGTCCCTGTATGTGACATGGGGTATTTTTCTATCATTGTCTGGGGTGGGACTTCTACTTTTCTGGATGGATATTTGGGTTCCAATATTCAGATGTGAAAATGTAATGACTTCATGGACTGTTTTACTTCATATAATATATTCAAAACAACGTTTTTCCTCTTTTAAAGTTTCATTTTTTTTTTAAAATTGAACCCGCCGTCGCTATACCGACGCATTGTAAGCGTCAGAATTGCGACAACTTAAAAACGTCGGAAGAGCGACAGTATAAAAACGTCGAACGAGCGACATTCAAAACATCGGACCAGATTTCGTTGAAATTGCGACAGTTTACAAACGTCGGAAGAGCGATGTTCAAAACGTCGGACCACATTTCGTCGGAATTGCGACAACTTACAAACGTCGGAATAGCGACGCCCAAAACATCGGACCACATTGCGTCGGAATTGCGACAGTTTACAAACGTCGGAAGAGCAACGTTCAAAATGTCGGACCACATTTCGTCGTAATTGTGACAGTTTACAAACGTCAGAAGAGCGACATTCAAAACGTCGGACCACATTTCGTCGGAAGTGTGACAGTTTACAAACGTCGGAAGCGCGACGGTTTGGGAAACGTCGGAAGAGCGACGCTTGTTTGGAAGCGACGGAAAAACTGTCGATAGTGTGAAACTTTTTAAATGCGTCGGAACTGCGACGGCATGGCAAACCATGTTTTTCCCGCCCTCGAACTGTCGCTCTTGTGACGACTATGTGTCGGAATAGCGACGAATTGGCCGTCGAAAATTCCGCCAAATTTTCTAGTGAGTGAAGAAACGTTGTGGTGGAGGTTAACCCGAGTTGTTAACAAACAAAGGCGTAGAACTGTGAACAAAAGAGGTGGAACCAAGAGGTGGAACCTTGATTAGAAAATACTGGAAGCGGTTTCGAAATCGAAAACCAGCAGTATTGCATGGGTAAGTAGGCTGTAAGCAGATTTCAAATTAAAAACGCAATATGGGCCTATGATGGACACGTGGCCATAAGTGGTTTACGAAAACTATTTATATCGCGCGAAGTTGGGAAATTAACCCTCATGCAATAAATTAACACGATATTAGTTTACATTCGTCGGATCACTCAACCCTACGCGATAAGCTGTCCGTCATTGGATGCGAGTGGCTTGTTAATGGAGGTGGGCCATATGTAATGTGGGTTCCACAGAACGTTTGAATGGTCGAATGTTAAGTCCACATAGGCAGAGTTATAATTTGGATTTTAATCCAAGAGCGATATATATATATATATATATATATATATGTTAATAGATATGCTATGTTCGATGTGAGGTTTTAAAAGCCACGATCGTGATTATATTTGGATTAAACAAATGTCAAGGTTGAACTTAAGTAATGTGGAAAGTGCGAGAACCTAAGGAAACCATTGAGTTATGATTTGAATTTTTGATCGTGAATTGTCCCATAATTGAAATGTGGACCGAATATTAATTTATGTTGGCGCTGGCATTAAATTAATGCCTCGAAAGTTCCATGTAATGTTGATATACAGTGGTAAGTTCATGAGAGTGTAAATTAAAAGAGAAACCTTGGATACGGGATCTATTTGGGCTTTAATAGAAGGGAAGTTATAGGTGTAAATGAGTTATGTTATGGTTTGAACCATATATGTAAGCTCCGCATTGAGAATTGAAATTCTGGGTTGGTTGGTGTTATAACCAGTAAAAAGAGAAAGGGCTTCCGAAGGAAGTATTGAAATTGTCAGCTTTATGTTAAACTGGAATTAGAATATTCATTCAATTTATTATAAAATGTGCTATCACAAGGGTGTCCGGTGGGATAATCCCACATTCACCTTGCGTATAAGCGATATTGGTGTTTATATACGAGTTGAGGTTTTACATGTTTCGATTATGAGCCCAAGGCTATGCACACTCATACAATCAATTGGGACTCAGCGCATGTGCTCAGCCCCACCCCTCATGACTTGGATTTGGTTGTGGTTTAGCTTGTGGTTCTTCGCCTTGGTCCTGTGGTGATTAGTGTAGGTGCTGAGCCAGGTGCTCAACAGAGTAAAAAGCCCACAATTTTATTAAAAATATAAACAATTTGTAAAAAGCCCACAATTTTATTAAAAATATAAACAATTTTATATTAAATATAAAATTGATATACACTTTTTTATAGGGATTAAAAAGCCCACAATTTTATTAAAAATATAAACATTTTGTAAAAATCCCACAATTTGTAAAAAGCCCACAATTTTGTAAAAAGCCCACAATTTGTAAAAAGCCCACAATTTTGTAAAAACCCCACAATTTGTAAAAAGCCCGCTTTTATTTTCTTTTTACTTATTGAGCTCCCATTGAGTTCAACATGTCTTGGGTTTTCTACACCATTGAGAGAGATAATTGCTAAATATAATTATTATTTTTATTAAAAATATAAACAATTTGTAAAAATCCCACAATTTGTAAAAAGCCCACAATTTTGTAAAAAGTCCACAATTGTAAAAATCCCACTTTTATTTTCTTTTTGCTTATTGATCTCCCATTGAGTTCAACATGTCTTGGGTTTTCTACACCATTGAGAGAGATAATTGCTAAATATAATTATTATTTTCTTTATAGGATAATTTGCATCAATGGAAGAAAACATTAGAGGTGGAAAAAAAATTCAAAAGGGTGAAAGGGGTGATGGTAGAGTTTATTGCCCTTGCAAAATTTTTTTTATGAGAAATAATGTTAGAGTTTTAATAGCAACAGCAAAAATGCATTGTAGGAAATATGGGCACATTGATGGTGGATCGAATGACCATCGTCTCGTGGTAATTAGTTATCTATCTTCATTTTGATTATATCGTAAAATTTTATATTATTTTAATATTTTTTATATGCGCACTAATGTTTAATGATTAATGTTTGTAATTTTGATAAAGGCACAGTTGCCCCCCAACTTTTTGCAGATGATCAACCAGCTTCCACAGCTAATTAGTAGTATATTAGATGATGTTGCACCAGTACAAGAGAATATTGCAGCAAATATTAGTATTGGAAATGATGTTGTACAAGGTGAAGAACATGAAGCGAATGATGAAGGTAATTTTAATGATCCCATGGAGGTAGATCATCATGACAGTAATGAGACAGTTCACATTAATGATGGGACAAATCAAATGCTCCAAGACTTGTATGGTGAGTCAGATGATGATGGTGGAGATAGCAGTGACGGTATTTATGATGTACCTCTGATTAAAAGGTCAAGTGAACGACTTTTTGAACACTCAAATGCAACTCTTCTCTCTGCTACATTGTTGCTGGTGAACTTAAAGGTTATGAATAATTTGTCGAACAGATGTATGACACAACTCCTAAGGTATGCAATATGTATATATGATCACATATATGTAAATGTTGATTATTTTCCCTTTTTTTAGTTGTAATAAATGTGTAAAATAATAATTCAATATATATATATATATATATGATTAATAATCTTTACATTAACTAGTTTTTGTTTATGTTGTAGATTGTTGGGTGAATATTTGTTACCATCGCCAAATACTTTACCTCGAACATATCGAGATCTACGTGCTATTATGAAACACTTTGGAATGGAATGTAACACTATAGATGCATGTCCTAAAGATCATATTATATATTACAGAGAACATGCATTGAAAACAAAATGTCTGAAATGTGGTACCAGTAGATATCGAACAGATCAACTAACCAAAAAGGTGCCTCAAAAGGTTCTTTGTCATATTCCCATAATTCCACGTTTGCAGCGAATGTTCAGGTGTAACAGCATAGCACAGCTTATGTATTACCATTCAAAGAATAGAAGTGGAGATGGTGTTCTTCGAATGCCTGCAGATGGTTCTGCATTTAGAGAAATCGAGGAAAAATATGTAGATTTTAAAAATGAACCTCGTAATGTCAGGCTTTCATTGGCAGCTGATGGTGTTAATCCATTCGAGAGCTTAGATCTACTTACTCAGTGTGGCCTATTTTCGTTATCAACAATAACATTCCTCCTTGGATGTCAATAAAGAGGGAGCACATAATGTTGACTATGATTATTCCAGGTATTTGATACATTATTTCTTTGAATGTAACATTTTCATTTCTCTCATTGTTTGCATAAATATATATTTTATTTATTTACTTAATTATATATACATATATCATGGTAGTAATTATTATGTACCGTAATTTTGAACAATTGGGTAAGTACCAGGTCAAAGATATGAATGTATATATTGAGCCTCTTGTCGATGAGCTAATACAGTTATGGCATGGAATCACTATGTATGACATCACTAAACCAATCAAGCAGAAGAGATTTCAATGTCGTGGAATGCTTGTATGAACAATTCATGATGCCCCAGGACTAACAAATGTTTGTGGTATGTAATATTTCGTTGCACTTTAATATAATACATAATTATCTAAATTAGATATATCATATTGCATGTTTTAAAAATGATCTTATAGTATAATTGTTATTGATCCATCTATTGTAGGTCTTCAAACAAAGGGTATATTTGCATGTCCAGTTTGTGGCCCTAAGATGAAGTATCGTCATTTGCTAGACTTAAGAAAGATGGTGTTTGATAAGTTTAGGCACTTCCTCTCTAGGAACCATAAGTATCGTACTATTGAAAAACATCTTTTCAATGATAAAAGAAGAAACTGGATTAAAACCACGAAGAATGACACCTCAGTTGTGGACGTTGGAATATAACAGAATTAATAATTGTCGAGCAGCTGGTGCGTAATTTTTGTGTGTGTGTGTGTGTGTGTGTATATATTATTTTTTTATGTAATGTTTGGAATTTTTGTTTTAACTAATGAATTTATTTTATTGTATTTTATAATTATTGTTCTGATTTATTTTATTCTTTGATATCAAGGTCATCGTCGCGGTGAAGATACTGATATTTTAATTCCACCTGGAATGAAATGTTATCCTTCTCAATTCGCGAGGTTTCCCTACTATGAGGACCTAAAAATAGCTCATTTGTTTGATACAATGCATGTCGGGAAGAATGTGACAGAAACGTTATGGAGAACCATAGATGGTGCACATGATAGAGATAAAATTGACAAAATTTGTGCTGACATTGAGAAATCGAATCATGCAATGAAAAGTGTGATTGACAAATCAAATAACAATGGAGGTCAAAATTATAATAATATTCCATGGTTATTAACAGAACAAAAAAGCAATGATGTAAAAGAGGTAGTTAGAAGAATTAAATTTCCAACAGGTTTTTCTTCAAACATAAATAATATCTTAACAAAGAAAGGGACTTCAGTGGGGTGAAAACACATGATTGGCATACCTTTGTTAAGGTAATTTTTTTGGTATACGTTTTTGTATGTTATTGCTTGAATACATATTTTAAATTTTCCTTTTTTCTGTTTAATTTGGAAACCAATAACGATTCATTTTTTATTGTTATAGTATGTTCTACCTATATCTCTCCCAAACGACTTCGACAACAATGTCAAACAAGTTATATATGGTCTTAGTAAATACATGAGGTAAGTAGTTTTGATTTATACGCAAAATCTAATTGCTACAATTTATTTTCGTACTTCATGAAATGATGTATTAATTTACTTGTAATGATATATATATTATGTTTCATTGAAATAACCTTGCGTAATGATTTGCAGATGGTTGTCATTGAAAGAAATCCCTCAAGATGAAATAAATTATTGGAAGAGAGAAATTCCTCGGCTAATGTGTGAAATGCAAAAGTATCTACCTCCAATATTTTTCAATGCACAAGAACACTACTTGATACACCAAGTTGAGGAGATTGAAATGTGTGGACCAGTACACACAAGGTCAATGTGGATGGTTGAGAGGCACCTGAAATCCTTGAAGGCTTTGGTTAGACAAAGAGCACGACCTGAGGGTTCTATGGTGGATGGATATGTGATATATCAATCCATGGTGTATATTAGTCATTATATTCCTATATTAGCTGCACCAGATATGAAGGCGGTGGATTGCATTTGGGATGTGAACTCCATCAAAAAATTTGAAGTGGAGCACCTGTTGGGAAAAGGTAGAATGAAGAAAGTGAGAGGTAAAATATTTATTATGTATAATACATATAATGTTTCATTTTTTCACATCATGTATATGATAATTATATTCATTTAGGTCTTATTCTTTCATAGTTTATTAATCAATATAATTTACCATGGTTATAAGTAATATTTATTAATATTGGTGAATTATTGTTTTTTATTCAGGTGCTCAAGATTATGAGACACTACTTTTATACATTGAAAACAATATTGAGTGGATGAGTGAATGGATTGAAACATGTAAAGCACGTAATGACGGTAGGTTATCATGGAAACTACTATCTGAATTGATTAGAGAAGCGTATCGTAGTGGAGATGGAAACATTACGGACAGGGAAATTGCTTTAGTAGATGGTTTGAAAGATAGAAAGGTAAGTAATTAATTCACCTATTTTATTCATTACTTATTTTATACTATATTTATAATGTGACAAAAAGTTTGATTTTTCAGATAATTTTCATGCTGTGTAAATTATATGATTAATTATTAATTGAGAATGCATATTTTTCATGTTTGGCATATTGTAGTTGAAACACCACAAGGCTATGTGGTGCAATGGTCGTAAATTTCGTGTTAAACAATTGGATGATAACAAGAAAACTTCTGATAGTGAGATAACTGCAGTATTCCAGGTCACTAATGTTTCCTCCAGGAGTGACAGACATCCTTGAGAATCTGAAAATAGATATTATTGGTTTTTAGATGATATAGTTGAGTGTGACTTTAATTCCTTCAAAATAGTTTTGTTTGATGTCAAATGGTATAGGCTACGAATGAATGTACGTGATGATGATAGAACACCTATTCAACATGAAAATGGATTTCCAATGGTTAAAACATCACATTTTGAAGTAGGAAAAGATCGCTATATTTTTCCAAGCCAATGCGAACAAGTCTTTTACTCAGAGGTTATAGGTGATAACGAATGGTCATTTGCTATTAGATATGATCCAAGAGGAAGGCCAGTAGAGTATATTGTAGAGGAAGAAGATGATATTGATCAAGAAGAAGATGATGCAGTGGCAGATGAGCAAGAATATGCATTGACAGACGAAGAAGATATATTAGAATATGAACCAGGCATAGGAGATGAGGCAACGATTATTGATGATGATGTCGATGAGGATATTATTGAAAATGACATAATTGATGATGATGATGACATGGTCGATCATTTCAACGCCGTTTCTAAATCAGATGTTGGTAAAGATGTCGATTAGTTGGATTAAGATCAAGAAGATACAAAAGAAGAATATTGATACAAATGTTATGTTCGAGTATGAGCTGGTATGTTATAACTTTATATTTTAATATGTAGGAATTATTGTCTTTAAATAATTTACTAATTATGTGGGTTTGTTGCATGTTGTTTATTATTTCAAACCAATAAATAATGGCCTTACTATTGTACAAGCTAAACGAAAATTATATGACATTTTTAAATCAAACCTAAGTTGGCATGGTGGAGCATTACCGCCATAAACTGTGGTTTTAATAGGAATTTCAAACGAATTACAAAGGTTTCGGATTAATCATGGTGGGCCTTTCAAAATTTTACATTAATCACTATAGCTACCCTGCATGTAATCAGTACTACCACTCCTTGCCTTTTCTAATTGACTCAAACCCTATTGGATATATGCCTTTGTAGATCAGTACTACAGCTCCTTGCCTTTTCTAATCGACTCAAACCCTACTAGATATACGCCTCCTACTACAAAGAACCGCCTGTCATGCAAGAAAGTCCAGAAAGCAGGCCCTTGCTGCAAAGAACCACCCGTCGCGCAAGAAACTCCAGAAATCAAGCCCTTGCTGCAAAGAACCGCCCGTCGCGCAAGAAACTCCAGAAAGCAGGCCCTTCCTCCATCAGCAGGCAAAATGGTATGGCCAAACAGAATTTTTCCAGATTTTGAAAAGTGATTTTACCATTTAGAATGCTTAGGATTTGAAACAGAGCAATAAATTAGGCTGCTAGTTTTCCTTGAATAAGGCATGCCTGTAGATTTAGTTTTGTTTTTAATAAAATTCAATGTAAGACATAACGAATTCCCCAAACCTCAGTCTCCAGCATGATTTCCATAAAATTTGGCAGTTGATTTCCATCATCACAATTTGGTCTTTACAAGAAGAAAATTTGATCACCATTTCCTACCATTTTCCTTCAAACAATATTAAGCACATGCAGTCATCATCCGAATTTGATAGATCCATCCGAATTTGATAATACATCACAGCTCACACGAATTTCATCTTCATTTTCAACCACAGGAAAATCAATAAACTCACCCCCATATCTTTCCAGGGCTATCATGCACAATTGACTCAATCCCATATTTGGCATAGTTGTAAAAGACGAGGGAATAGTTTCCCTGTACCATGGAAAATTAACATCCCAGAGGCCTAATGTTCCTGCAGCCAGTACTTCAGAAATTGTGTTTTTCTCCATGGCCATGTTTTCAGGGTTGGTCTCTTTCTTTGCCTTGCGATTGCCGGGAAAAATCTCTTAAAAGCTCTGTACTAGTGCGTGAAAATTAAAGCCACATCTGTTCATATTATAGTCACACATGAACATAATATTGTAATAATCAGGTGCTTGTAATTGGAAAGTATCAAGAAATCTAATTTGTGATAATTTATCAGCACAATCACCACCCCAAACATTGGCACAATTTCCACGTGGCATGGATGATACATCTCCCTTGATAGGAGTTATACATTCAACATAAGGGCTAGATAAGTTAGCCATGTGGATATAATTATAGCTAATTCTAAACCTCAATCTCCAGCATGCTTAAAACTAGGTGTTGGGAATATGTTTCTTATTATATGATTGTCCTTGATGGCAACTCTCTGACAAAGGATGCAGATAATGATTGTATGAAGAACTCAGCAGTTCTATACAAGCAGAATATAAGACTGAATGTACATTAATCGAAGCTTTGGGAGAATCGATGTGAATAAGGACGTGTTAAATCATATGTGAATAAGTTCGGTGTATTCATACATCCTGACAAACCTCTAAAGTTGGAGGGTTCTGGTCTCTTCGCAATATGTGTTAAGTATGGCTGAGTAAATCTGAGTAAAGGGCTGATGGATTCAATTTCTGTATGGTGGATTTGATAGGGTTAACCTGCTTGTTGAAGAATTCAATTGAATGGACACATGATCGCAGAGCATGTTTGCTGGAATACATATGACTTGTGTTAGTAAAGATGCCCTTTAATGTATATTTGCATCCACAATCAGGGAAGAAGCCTATCCATTCCAATCTCAGTTGAAAGTATGGACCAGCTCGAATTATATCTAACCTAAGTTACATTAACATAATCACACGAAGGAAGAAAAATTAAAACAGAGTTACGCCTTCACGGAGAAACGTAGCAATGATAGAATACAGGCGGATGGAACCTTGAACGAAGGAGAGGAACCACGAGCGGAATGAATAGTGAAGGGGGTTTCTGGTTTTCATCACACTGATTTCGACGGGCAAGCGGTATTCAAGAGGATGGGAGCGATTCCATAAAACGAGCGACACACGTCCCTGAACGAATTTGCAAAACCACCATCACTGAGCGCCATCGCGCGTTAATGTCCGACCAAGGAAGCCGCGCGATATTGTTGTGCGTCGTCGATCTGGAAGGGAGCCATCGGACAGTGGCCGTATGAGGAAGGTGCACGATGGATAACCACGGTTAGGTGCGTGTATGTGATTGGATCATTGATTATATATGTGGGCCTGGTTCTAAATTAAATTAATTGGGACCTTTTTAACTAAGGTTTGCGGGGTTAATAAATGATGTTGTATATGTGAAGTTGACGAAATATGAAACATGTGATGTAATGAACGTGGGTTAATATATGCGTTGATCTCACGAACACATAAACCAGGGATCAATATATATATATATATATATATATATATATATATATATATATATATATATATATATATATATATATATATATATATATATATATATATATGTCTTGGGGATTTCATAACTAAAGGAGGAATTGGATTAATATCTCAATCTCAGATTGAGATATTAAAAAGCCTTAGATTAATTATCTAACTGCCAAACCAAGAAAATAGAACAATAAGAAATTGTTTGGGGCTTGGGTAGACCCCGCTGGATTATCTAATTGATCCCGTCTAGGAATACCATCAGCAGTTGGGTGGTTTTGACTCATGGTAATAATAAAGGCAAAAACTATATAAGGAGAAGAGGATCATAGTACAATGTGTGCATGTGGAGGGGTTGTTAAAAGAATAAATCTATTTAAGAGATATCTGCGTGATTGAACTCTGTTTTCTGATAAATCTGAATCTATGATGCACCTATGGAGTTGATGAAGGTACAAGATCTCTAGATCTAGAAATGATGAATCTCTAGGAAGATCTGCAAAGAAATAATGAAGACCTGACGCAAATCTGATGAAGAAATTGAAGAAATTTGGTGGATCCGAGGGTTAAAGTCTTCAGCATGGAAGTGGAAGCTTTCTATCAGTACAAGCTAGTATTAAAATCAGGGGGTCGAAACTCCCTTCCAATAGTGACTGGATAACGAGAGAAGGTTGTAGCCTTCTGCAGGTGGGTGCCTGCGTGCTGGTATAAGTTTGCGCCAGCACAAAAATTGTAAGAAGTTTTCTTTATAATAAATATTGAAGACAAAGACGACAGCCATGGTGGTTTTCTCCCAAATTGGGTTTCCACCTTAAATACTGGTGTTCATGTGTGTTGCTTATGTGTGATGGCTTATTCTGTTATTACTGCACATGCTTACTGCTTACTAAAACTCTGATGAATGAATAATTAAATGCATAATAAGATCTCTGATAAAAATTTTCAGTCAGCTCTAAATACTGATTCACCCCCCCCCCCCTCTCAGTATTTTTCTTAACACTAGGATCAGATCAAAATATGGCTACAACTATCATTGAATGTAGACAAGTATGCGAGAGAATTTCTATTTTTATTTTAAGCTGGCGAAGCCATCTTCGTGCTTTTTAGGTAGCATCCACTTTCTCATTATATCTAGGGAGTTCTGCAAGAGACACCTAGTCACATTGGGGTCAAACCCAGTTCACCTTTTCCTGCTGATTAGCCTCCAATATGTTCACTTTTACCTGGAGAGATTTAACATATCTAATAGTCTTATTAAGGACAACAGTAGTGTCCATGTAATCTTCACCAGAGATTATATTTCTCAGAAGTTGGATCATTCCTTTAATTCTCTCTTTTTTGGATTTCTTGGCAGAAGCAGATTTCACTGAAAGAGATTTATGTGACTGTCTACATCTAAGTGTGCTATTCTTTGTAATTCCCTCAGTCAGCATGCTAACAGCACTCAATGCATATATATTCTTATTGTTGCATTCATTCTCATTGGAATTTTTGCAATTATTGGTTTGGATGTCCACTTCTTGGGTCGGAGTGACCAGAAGGAAGCTATCAAACAAAAAAACTGGATCCTTTTGACAAGAAAATGCTACAAAAAAACCCACAGAAAATGACTGTAGCTGTCATCTCGACTTACAAACAATAGTCAACCCATTCCTATCCATTTTCTATTGAATCAGCTGATTCAATTACAACCAACAAAGTTACAATACAAGTCTGTAATGCCAAGTTCTAGCATAGTTGGACCCTTTTCCTGAAGCAAGGGTTATTCAAATTAAGAAAAGAGGAGGGTTTCAAGGTTTCAAGAGTTTAGTTCTTGACTCTAGCTGAAAACATGGAATGAAGGGAAACCAATGAGCCTTTTTATATTCGACCTATGGAAGAGAAGCCCTGAACAAGCTAGTCAGGTGATGTAGCGCTTAGCCCCACACACACTATTTTTTAGCTTTGATCACCTTTGTATTTTTCCAGAATATCCTGGGCAGGGCAACCTTGCCACTTTATAACACTTGTATATTTTACAATTTCTTTAATAGCAGTCTCCCAATCATTCACTGCTTTCTTGAATGATCAGGAGATCAAGTCCTTTGTAGAAAAATGCTCAAAAATGAAGTTGCTTACAATTGGTCCAAACCAGATCGACTGGAAATAGCTCGGAAAACAATCCTGTAGACGTGAACGACACTGAAAAATGACGTCGTATGAGAAAGTTATTCAGCTTTGAATTTTCTCAATTTCAGTTAAAAAATGGCCAAAATTTGACTTTATAAAAATTTTATTAAAAAAAAAAATATTCCACAGAATATTTTGGGAATATTCCATGGAATATTCCATAGAATATTCTATGGAATATTCTGGCAGCGGCCAATCACAAGATGCCATATGGCCAGCCCGGAGGCCGCCACGTGGCCCCAAGGTGGAATGAAAAGTGCATTTTAAAATTTTTGTTGTTCGCGGCAGGGTTCGACCCCGGGTCGGGGCGGACACAAGCGGAAGGCCCGACCAACGGGCCACGGTGGATCTTGTTAATCCATGGGTTGGAATTTATATTTAAATGTTAATTTTGTTTGGGACGTGGTCACATCAGACCAGTGGTAGGTGTGGTTGGAACCTTATCCAATGTCGAATTAAACTCAATGTTTATTTAATACAATCCGTTCGGTGCGGTCACATGGCACTATACGTCAGCCCTTAGTTTCGGCAGAAATTTCGGCGGCGTGCCAATTATGGCACCAATCCCTTATTTGTTGGAGATATCTGGAGTTCCACCAGATTTGGTGGAGCTTTTCTAGCGCTAACTGGACAAAAACTTGTACTGGTCATAACTTTGGCTAGGGAAGTCCAATTGGGACGATTTTTTTTTTGATTTGGGGGTATTGAAGCATTTTGGAGCTGTTGGGACAGGTTGCAGAGCCATCAGGGCACTCTGTCAGTGATGCTATCAGTGAATTTTCTTGTGGAGCCACTAGGGCTTGGTGAAAGATCAGCTGTATTGGACTATACTCATCCATTTGAGGTGAATGAATAGTCAATTTTTATTGTTTTCAGTCCTCTATTTCTGAATTTGCACCTAATTTAGCCTTTTGAGGCTTTCTTCACAGTGTAATACTTATTTTGAGCATTAATGAAAGAGGGAAAAGCCTATTTGGTGGCTTTTGGATCCAACAGAGGTAGCCCAAGAGAGGGGTGAACTGCTTAAACAAATGCCTACTGTTATGCTGTGCATTTTTGCTACTATATTCCAGATTTTACTACATTAAACAGTAATTTTTAATAAGTCCACTTTTCCCAATGAGACTTATACAATGATCAAAACTCATTAGTTTCACTTCAAACCACATTACTTCCATTGCAGAATACTTGAACTTGCTTATTCACACATAAAATTTGGTTAATGAATACTTTGTAAACATAAACAAATACTTTCATTGCCAGATCGATTTAGTGTTAACTTCATATTTCTTTAGGCAGAGCCAGTTAGAGGGCCAGAAGCTTCTGGTTTCATCCTTTCTAGTAAAGGTGAAATAACCAGTAAAATCCCCTACTGTCTATCTCTGTATAAGAAATATTTTGTTCACACATTTCAGATCAGATTGGTATCAGAGCCTAGGTTTTTCTCAAGAGTTTGTGAATTTTGTGCAAGAATATTGTGTTATTCTGCAAAATTTGATGCTTACCAGGCTGAAATTGAAAAGAGGGGAAGGTAAATTGGTTAGAGCACAAGATAATCCTCAACCAAGGAGGGCTAGGGTGCCATTATCTCCACCTTCCATTTCATCCTCATTAGCCTTAGAATCAGCCACAAACATGTCTTCCAGAGAAGGAGAAGTACATGAGGAAATGGATCCTAAGGAAGAAGAAAGAGTTTTTAGAAAATATTTCTTGGACATGACTGAGATGGTTAGGATCCTCTATTAGGAGAGAAATGATAGGATTGTTGGAGAAGGGTCTAGAAACCAAAGAGAAGAAGGAGATTCTTCAGGAGGGAAGAAAGACAAGGATGAGTCTAAGAAAGGTAATGGAGGAAATGGTGATCCTTCATCTCCATCGTCATCCTCTTCCTCCACATCATCCTCTTCAACTTCTGTTAATCAGTCACACAAAAAAAAAACATCTCTTAAAAATCCTTTGTTAAAGCTTGATGTGAAGTTTGAGTTGCCGATGTTTAATAGTGATGTGAATGCAAAAAAATTGGATAACTGGATTAGATAGATGGAAGTCTATCTAAGAATTCAGAATTTGCATGATGATGACACAAACATCCAATTAGCCTCTTTGAGAATGGATGGAGCAGCTTTGGTCTGGTGGGAAGCCAATACAAGAGAGGAGATTAAAAAGCATGGTAAGATAACTCTAACATGGACTGAGTTTATTACTGCTATTAAGAAACAATTTTATCCTCTTGCTCATATTCAGAAAGCAATCATGAATTGGAAAATTTTTAGGCAAATTAAGGGTCAAAATGTGCAAGATTATACCCAAGAGTTTAGAAGGAGAGCACTTCTACTTGGAGTAGACTTACAAAGTCAAGACACCTTGTTGAAATACATAGGAGGTTTGCACAATTATATGCAACATACTATTCTAATGTTTAATCCTACCAGCTTAGATGAAGTCTGTGTCCAGGCTACACATTTAGAAGCTAGAGGAAAGAATACTTTTGATGAGGATAGTAATTTCAAAAACAAAGGAAAGAAGAGAGTTGGAAATTCAAGAAAAGAGAAAGAAAAGTTCTTTTGCAAGAACTGTTCAAAGACAAGTCATGATGAAGATCATTGTTGGAAGCTTCATCCTGAACTGAAACCAGAAAAATACAAGAACAAAAACAAGACCAAAGAAAAGGAGAAAACTATAGCAACAGTTGAGCAAGACTTAGGGTCAGACTCAGGAGATGAGACAAAAAGCATAGCCATGGTTTTAAAGAACATTAAGGGGAAAGAAGTGGTGCAAGACACAACTCCCAGTTCTAGCTCTTTGAATTGTCACAAAGACACTCATGAAGAAAAGAGGAGGATAGAGCTTTTCCATGTGAGGGTAATTTCAAAACATACCAAAATAGACACACTATTTGACAGTGGGTCACAAGCGAATCTTATATCTGAAGACTTGGTCAAGCAGCTTAAACTTGAGACCATTCCACATCCGAAGCCTTATCCACTTGGATGGATATGCAAGGATGCCAATTTTCAAGTCTCAAGGAAGTGCATATTGCACTTTGTAATAACTTCACACTTTATTGACACAGTTGAACTTGATGTGGTGCCACTTGATATCTCAGGTATTGTTTTGGGAAGTCCTTATTTATTTGACAGGAAGGCTATCTTTCATCGCCATGAAAACAAGTATCACTTGTTCAAATATGGTAAAGAGTACATTTTGAGAGCTCACAAGAAGAAGCTGGAATCTTCTTTACTCCATGCAAGTCAATTGAAAAGAATGGTTAATGCAAGTCAAAGTCTAACTTTGTTAATGTTGAAATGAACAGATTTTGAGCATTCACCTTTTTATGATGTTGCTAATGATATGTCTCAGTTTGATAATAGTTTGTATTTGAAAGAAGATGATGTTATGTTGCACAAATTACCTTTTGGGTCAGCCAATGCAGTGAATGAAGTGTCAAAGCAAAGCAGTGCAAGCAAGAAGGAAACACAATTCAACATGGGAAAAAGTTGGTTTCAGAATGGTAGAATTCGCCATGGGAACAGTTTGCAAGGTGAAGGTTATTTTAAGTCTTTTTAGAAGTTTGATCAGTGTAGAAAAAGTTTGTTTTCTGCAGATTACAATTGCTATTCTGCAAATTTTAATCATTTGCATCATGACTCCATCAATCTTAGCAATGGTCAACCAGTTGATTCCAGAGACAGATTATCATTTTCTCAAAAGCTTCATTTGATGAAATCAGGTAGATTTCAGTTATTCAAGGGTGGAAGAGTGGAGAATCAGTCTCCACATCATCAGTTTCAGTAATCAGAGAGCTTTTGGGGTCCAAAAGCTTCCCATTTGGGAGGTGTGATCAGGAGATCAAGTTCTTTGTAGAAAAATGCTGAAAAATGAAGTTGCTCGGAATTGGTCCAAACCAGATCGAATAGAAGGAGCTCGGAAAAACGATCCTGTAGACGTGACCGGCACTGAAAACCAACACCGTATGAGAAAGTTATTCAGCTTTGAATTTTCTCAATTTAAGTTAAAAAATGGCCAAAATTTGACTTTATAAAAATTTTATTAAAAAAGAATATTCCACAGAATATTCTACGGAATATTCTGACAGCGGCCAATCACAGGACGCCACGTGGCCCCAAGGTGGAATGAAAAGTGTGTTTAAAAATTTTTGTTGTTCGCGACAGGGTTTGACCCCGAGTCGGAGCGGACACAAGCGGAAGGCCCGACCAACGGGCCACAGTGGATCTTGTTAAGCCATGGGTTGGAATTTATATTTAAACGTTAATTTTTTTTTGGGACGTGGTCACATCGGACCGGCGGTAGGTGTGGTTGGAACCTTATCCAATGCCGAATTAAACTCAATGTTTATTTAATACAATTTGTTCAGTGCAGTCACATGGCACTATACGTCAGCCCTCAGTTTCAGTAGAACTTTCGGTGACGTGCCAGTAATGGCGCCAATCCCTTATTTTTCGGAGCTATTTGGAGTTCCACCAGATTTGGTGGAGCTTTTCTAGCCCTAACTGGACAAAAACTTGTACTGGTCTTAAGTTTGGCTAGGGAAGTCTAATTGGGACGAAACGTTTTTTGATTTGGGGGTATTGAAGCATTCTGGAGCTGTTGGGACAGGTTGTAGAGCCATCAGGGCACTCTGTCAGTGATTTTATCAGTGAAGTTTCTTGTGGAGCCACCAGGGCTTGGTGAAAGATTAGCTGTATTGGACTATACTCATCCATTTGAGGTGAATGAATAGTCGATTTTTACTGTTTTCAGTCCTCTATTTCTGAATTTGCAGCTAATATAGCCTTTTGAGGCTTTCTTCACAGTGTAATACTTATTTTGAGCATTAATGAAAGAGGGAAAAGCCTATTTGAAGGATTTTGGACCCAGCAGAGGTAGCCCAAGAGAGGGGTGAACTGCATAAACAAATGCTTACTGTTATGCTGTGCATTTTTACTGCTATATTCCAGATTTTACTACATTAAACAACAATTTTTAATAATTCCATTTTTCCCAATGAGACTTATACAGTGATCAAAACTCATTAGTTTCACTTCAAACCACATTACTTCCATTGCAGAATACTTGAACTTGCTTATTCACACATAAAATTTGGTTAATGAATACTTTGCAAACATAAACAAATACTTTCATTGCCAGATCGATTTAGTGTTTACTTCATATTTCTTTAGGCAGAGCCAGTAAGAGGGCCAGAAGCTTCTGGTTTCATCCTTTCTAGTAAAGGTGAAATAACCAGTAAAAGCCCCTACTGTCTATCTCTGTATAAGAAATATTTTGTTCACACATTTCAGATCATTGAATACCACAACAAAGTTGTCCATATCCAAATTGAGGATCACTAACATTTATTCATGGCCATTTACACTCTCACTTCTACACTTCCTCCTCCACCTCATTATAGATCATGAAATCTATGTTACTAAAAAGTTCATTGATTGATTGATATTGTTGTGAAGCAGTCAATACAAATCATTTGATTTAACTCTCAATTTTTCTACAACAACATATTCTAAGAGGCACGGGTTTTCCAAGATCCAAACAACTACATCATTCATCCAAATACAGAGTTAAATATAGAGTTTTAATCACCTATAGTCATATAAGGGACCAGTTGTATCCGAAATGAAGCACATGAGAATGATGGTTGATTAATATAGGGTCATATATAGAGTTTTGTTCATATAAGGTCTTGGTTTTTCCTCCTTCCCAATTTGCACGTGTTTTATGTTGTGGCTCTAATGTATCAAAATTTATATAGAGGTTGACATCCACTAGGTGTTCCAAGAGGATTCTTTACTACATCAAGCTCAAACCTCTATCTCATTTATTTCTTGTAGCTCAAATGTTGTGTGAAACTTAGGCATCATTGCACACTAAAGAAGCCATGAGCAAAGGTAATTAATAGATACCAAATAATTATCTCTACATGGAGTTACAACATAGGAGAACAAAAAACATATTAAGATAGGTCTAATGGGAAAATAATGTTAAACAATAAGAGAGGTAGGTCTTAGCGAGAATAATGGAGTTATTAGAACTGCCAAATATTTGATATCATGTCATATAAAGGTGTAACTCCAAACTTGGATCATATTCCATTAACATGAATCCATATTTAATATGGTAATATGACTCTTGATTTCATCTTTCAAGAGGTTAATTATGAAGCTTATTTGTTTCAATAATTAATATACCTTTTGAGATTTTAAAATTTCACTACAAATAAACTAGTTTAGTCTCATTGTCAACTCGTCTCTTGTTTGGGTGCCTTAATGTGCAATGACATGTTTCCAGGACTGAATTCAATGCAAGGCATATTTGAAACTCTAACTCTATCTTCTGGTGTCTTATTAGAAATTATTTTAGTTTTCATTTTGTGTTTTCAAGTTAGATATTGTTTTCAAGTTTTTACATTTACAATTTTATTGCAATGTGGCAGACTGATCAGGGTAGTACAGGAACAACCCCGAGACGAGATGATCGTGGAAAGGGGCCAGTAGAAGAACTTGTAAAGTGTCAACATTGCTCTATCTTCAGGTATTTTAGTTATTTACATAATTGAAATAATATTGATTTTGTTCAAATATGTAGACACCTGGCCATGGTATGCCTGATGATTCCCTCTATGAGGAAGAGCTTTCTTCATCCCTATCTCCATTGCTCTTGCTGCGAAAAAAGGCGCGAAAAGCAAGGTCGAAATTTGATACTTTGATAGACGCGCCTCAAACACCTGAAACAGAAGAGAGGATAAAACAACTTATGACCCAACTAGAAACATATCAGGTAATAATAAAAAATCAAAAGGATATTTTTTTTGTTCTGCATGAGATGAATTGTGATAGTTTGATTTTTAATTTTTACATTGACTAAACTAACAAAAAATTCTTTTGTATGTAGCATTATTTGACACTTGCTGAACCGGCTGTTGGTGGTAGTGGGACACCAGGGAAAGATATTGCCCAAAAACCCTCTCGTACACCTTCTACTCCTTTAGGTGCCAGCCAAGAAACACACCCTGCCCAAGCAAACACCTAGCCAACCGCTGAACGTGTTGGCAGTGATGAGGCTGATATGGCCAACTTCATTATTGCGTTTCCTGGAGCTACATGTGTCAGCTCCACAGGAACGATTAATGGCACGTTGTTGGTGAACGATTAAGGTGTCCCTATAAAGCATGTACAACTACCAGGTAAGTTTTAATATTTTAACTATTTCATGTACTCTATCTAAAACATATTTTATCATGATTTTTATTTTTAAATTAATGATAATATCTTTTTTTTCTATGTAGGAAACAATGATTTCTACAGGTTTTTGGAGATCTATGCATTGGTAATTTTTGGCCCAACCATACGCACAACGTGGAATTCCCAGAATTCCAACTTGAAAAAAGAACTTCTAGATTATCTAGAAGCCCTTTTTGGGGTGGGCACATTTGACAGAACAGCGGTGGCTCGGGTAGCTGGCAAATATTTGAAATATACCAGGGACACCTATAGGACACAATTGCAATTTAACCCTAGATACGAGCGTCCTCTCACAGTTCCAGAGAGTGAGTGGAGAGCACTCATCCATGAAGGAAAAGAGAAAAGGGCAAAGAAAGAAGGAAAAATGCCAACTGGACCCGCAAGGTAAATTACAACTTTAATTCAATAGCTTTAATTTTATCTATGTCTAAAATAAAAGTGTGCTACGTCATATCTGACTTCAATCTTTTGATGCTAGGTTTCCTGACACCTCGAAGGCAACCAAAGCTAGGATTGAAAAAAAGGGCCATCACAAGCTAGGCCAGGGCGGCTACTTGAAATTAGCTGCAAGAATTGTAAGTAGCTAAACATCTTATAATTAATTGTATCGCCTTCCAACGTTTTTGTAATCCTATCAAATAACATTAAAAATACACAATCATATGTAATGTAGGGTGATGAATTCGGAACAGAAACTACAGAGGAAGATAAAAATATCGCTTTCCATTTTGGCTATCAAGCCGTAGTTGAACGTCGCAGAAGCTTGGGGCAGGTCCCAAGATCCAGAATGCCTGATAAGGTAAAACGTTAACCTTTCAATATTTTTGTTTTCATCCATAAATTTAATGTCTAACAACTTTGTTTAAATCAGGGGAGCAACACTGCCAACGAGGCAAATAACCCAGTTGTAGAGCCATATGTAGATGTTCCTCACGTGCAACCTGATCATTGTAGTGGGGACCAGGCCGACAATGCTACTATCAGTGAGGGTCGTGACAGTAATTAATTTCCATTTATAATTTTTTATAATTATACCTTGATGGTTGTCCTTATAACGTTTTTTGTTTAAATGACAAAGAATGTTTCCCTTGAGGATCTTACCACCAGAGAGGAAGACAGGGCAACAGTCCCAACGGTGACAATTGGTGCACCAGGTAAATAATCTCATTGCAATTTTTTATTATTAATATTACCGAACTAGTTAAATGATATTTAAAAACTGACAATTAAAATTTAATATTATCTATTTTTGTAGGCGATGCCCCATCACTAGATGAGACCAGACATCATGACTACGCAACTAGTTCAATAGTGTGGGTCGAAAGGCACGAAACAAGAGCAGAGCACGATGATATTGATGATGTAATTAGGAGCTTTAGAAATAGGAAGAAGGAAAAGAAAATTTGATAATGTAAAATATTGTATTATTATAAGACAAACGTTACCATACTTGGAACGTTTTTTGTGTTTAATAAAAAACTCATTTATCATATTATTTTTATGTCAAACATTAATTTCAATGTTTCCTTGCGCACTTTTTGTTGCATTGTTTTTTTATTAGTTATTGAATATTTTTTTTATGCTCATGAAAGTAAAAAATGAAATATGGATTGGGTATTGGGGAAATGAGAGTGATGTGAGGGGGGCGGGGGAGGGGCCATAAGAGCTTCCACCTTCACATGGTTGGCCCTGTTTAGTAGAGAATAATTTATTGGAGCAATTTAATCTTGGGGCAAACCTCCCTCGATCCAACATAGCAACAAAAAAGTCATTGTTGACTTAGTTGCTACTCTTTCAAATCGTGGGAGGCTTGTTCCAAGTTCATGCGACTCCAATAAATTGTTCTTGAAACGAAGAGGAGCTTATTCATGTATGTTTTGAAATTTTCAACATATTTTCTAACATTATCATAAGAATGCATCTTAGAGTAAAAAATACTACATCAATTACTTGTATTTATTGTATAGATAATGATGGATTTTGATTGACTTAGCAGTGCAAGTACAAATCCTCTTGCATCATGAGCAATACAACTTGTCAACCAGGATCATGTCCAGGATATTTTTGCTTGTGCGCTTGACCAGGTTTGTAATGTCACATTTTGTAAGTTTCTTTACAGTTCATAATTCAATATTAAGCTTGTTCATGATTATTACCTAGGTTTTTTGTATGTGTTTTTTCATCTATTTGATTGTAAGAAACTCTGCATGTTTCCTGTTATTCACTATGATTTCTCCATTTACCACTCCCAGGATGAATCCGACTTTATTGTTACATAGGTTACTTTATTGTTACTATGATTTCTCCATTTACGATTTCATAGGTGACATCATGTAAAGTTGTTGATCTCAGGTTGGTGATGAGCTTTAGTTCTCCAGATTTGGGGATTTTCTAATATTTTCTCCCTCATGTCATTCCTGCATCACCTCGTTGTTTGAGCATGCCAATTTTCTACCACTTGTACCAATTGGCACATGTCAATCTCTGAGTGGTGCCACATTTCACCTATTTTCGGCCCACTTGACCACCTGAAAAACTCAAATCCACACACCATGTGTCTTTATCATGGAGTGCCACATGTGCTAGATATTTTAGATGCTAACATCATTCTTCTAATGTGTTATGTCAACCAATCACAGTGGTCCATGTGGCCTTGTGCCATGTCATCAGTCTGGAAGAGAGATTTGAGCCTTTTCTTTTCATGAATTTTCTATTGTAATTTTTTTCTTCAGGACGGGAAATCCCTTTTGCAATAGATGGGGATTTTCCCGTTTCCCTGGAGTCATCTCCTAGGACACCCTTCAAGCCATCATCCAAGAGGCAATCTTCAAGTCTCTGTTGTTGCCCTTTTTCCCTTGAATTATGCGCTTCTAGAAGACTAGTTAGGCACTCTTCTAGCCCTTATTCCATTGCTTCATCATTGTATCAACTTCTCCCACAGGCTGCTTCTATTTTGTTTCCACTTAAAGGAAGAAAACACTACCCTAGGGTGAGGTTGCTCCTCAACTATCCCTACCGCACTTATGGACCAACCAGCAATATGAACGTTTCCCTTACTTATGGAGACACCCCCTATGCTACTACACATTCAATTCCAGGAGCTACTTGCTAAGGAACACTCCTACACTATGCCTAATGACCCTCCAAACAATCCCTCTAACTATTGTTGTATAATCCCTTGTGTAATCCCCTCTCCTTCCTCGACACATCTGGATAGAGGGCAATTATTTTGAGTCAGTTAATTTGATTTGAACCCATGATCAATGTGCTGTTGTTTGCCATAAAATTGCATTGTCCTGACAGGTATATGTGAGATGGCTTGTCAATGTGCCTTTATTTCTCATCTTGGAGGTCCAAGCCAGGCATTGAGTCCAGTTTTTCTTCCTTTATTTCTCATCTATTCGTTTTTACTACTGTTTATATGTACCAAAAGTGCCATTGCCAATGAAGGTAGGTGTTACTGAGAATTTTAGGTGCAATTTCTTTAAATTTCTCAAGTTTTTTCCCTGAAATTTGAACTCTTGAGCATGCATTTCATCCTTGCCTCAGCTCTGTCTGGCAGAGCAGACTAAAAATGTAATGGAAGACATGTTTGTTCAAGTGAAGCCTAGCCATATAGAACTACCACCTTTATGGACTCTACAAGAGGATTGCCTTTTTTTTTTGTTGCAATTAAAGTTGCATTTTGTTCATCAGGAAATACGAACTCTTTCAAATTGCAAGGTGTAATTCTAATCTATCTAAGATGGGGCGGACAACATGCCATGAACATCCAATTCAAAAGTGCTTGTTAGGGTTTAAGTAGCTTACATTTCTTGTTCTTGACATTAGTTTTTGAAATATCAATTTTCTAAACTGTTTTAACCCAATTTTCTCTTGATTTTATGGAAATTGGGTGTTTGGATCTAGAAAATTTAATATCTATTATTTTGGCTTCTCTTAGTATGAATACAATTTTAATATGTAAAACCCATTACAGTAAGTAATCAAGTGTTCACTAGAGAAGCAATACCTAGTTTCAATACTCATGCTCTCCTCCTTAGTATGGTAGTTCACTAAAGTCCTCTACCTCCTGCATACATCCTGACCTTTGAATCAATTAATTGCGAGACTATCATGCTGGGATACACCATGTTCAAACTCTTTGCCAGAAGAGCAGACAAATTCATCTCCATATGGGTAGAGAGGAAGAAATTTCAGGTTTAAGGTTTAGTAATTGCAAATGGAATCACCACACTTTTGACTATTTTTCAATCCTCCCAAATGCTATTGAGGAGGAAAAAGTAAGTATATTGTTGATCCATGGACACCTGTTAAGCCTTTCAGATAGTTGGAAGAAACCTACTATTTGAGATGCTGAAGGTATAACTCTCCTATGCTTGGCGATCTCTATAATTATGACCCTATATGAGATTCAAATGATCATCTCTGGGGTCTATTATATACATTAACATATTAGTCAAGCAAGGGTGTCGACTGCCTCACATTCTTTGGACTTCATATTTATGGATGAGAGTTTCTCATTTCAAAATCCATGGGTGGTAAAGGTGGAGGCTCTCTATGCGATCTCCATTTCACTATTTTTTGACAACATTGTCCTTCTATTTCACGAATCCAGAAACAAAAGTACATTTTGAGCTCATTCTGGGATGAACATGGTCTTCAAGTCCACCTTGCAAACACAAAAGCATGTAAGTTATCTCTCCTTCTTTTCAAGGATAGCAAGTAGAAATGGTGACATCCTAGTCTTTCCTTTGAATTCTATTATTTGGTTCATCTTTTAACTTGTTTTCGACATTTGTATCAATGTTGAACAGAGGATTGCAACATTAACAACCTTGGAGAGATGATGTTTCCAACTTTAGTTTTAGGATATTCAGGCTAAGTTCTAGTTTCTTGAAGTCTTTTCATAATACTTTGTTACACATGACTTTCATTTTCTTCTTGCAGAATTTCTAGAAATGAATGGATATCTTGTGGACTGTTGTAAACAAATTTAGTTCTATTACCATGCTCAAGAGAATTTAATGTTTGTCATTATTGGAGGACAGAGATATACCATAAGAACTCGGTTCTGTGTTGTAGCTTTCTATTAAGACTTGAATCAGTTAAACCCTTGGACCTACTGCAACCCTATATTGAGGCTTGGTTCTATTGAAGCCGCCATACTTTGGACCTCTTCATTGCAGTCTCAGGCCAGGGATATAGCTATAAGATTTTGACATATTTTATGCGGTGAACATCTATTAAAATCTCAAATTATCTCCTATTTACCGATGCTTGTACAGAACTTTCGAATCAGCTAAGTCACCTATTTACTTAAAACTAGCACATTTGGCGGAATTTTTTTTTTAAAATATTTTTAACCAAGATTGAATGTTATGTACTACATATAGAAATCTGGAGGGGAATGGAGCATTTAGGTTGTACAATGTATTACTTCAGTCTTATGATTTATCAATGCTCTGTTGGAAACTAAGTTGATTGTTGGTAGAGTTCTGTTGCGTTATTCTATTGTAAATTAAGCATGCATTTCATCCCATTTGGTTATTTTGTCATTTCTGAATCCTGAACTTATCAACCCTTTCTGTCAAACTGATAAACCCTACATAAAAAACTGATAACCCTTTCCTAATTGTATTTTTTGTATAATTCTGAATCGTTAAATTTTGATCTTCAAGTCTATTTGTTACAATAGCTAGCATTCATACATTAAGAATTACTTACACAGGTAATAATTACTTACTTAGCTAGAATTACTTACACATGTAAGAATGACATATAGGAAGGGATATAACTGCAGGGAAGAAGCAAGAGGTTCCTTAGCTTCTCATATGCAAATCAACCATAAAGATGTTCGTCCCAGGACTTAAGAATAAGGTCAATAAAGGAACCTTATTTGGCACAAAACTAACACAGAATCTTGAAAATATTCTCTAGCTCCCCAAATCAATCATGGTATTGTGGATAAACTATAACCCTATTCTTTTCCCTTGCTTTGTCTTATAGTTCTTGGATCCTTCTTGAAGCTTATCAATGAGTCTTTTACCCTGTTTTTGACCTGCAGCTTCTGAAAATTCAACCTGAAGATCAGGCCAGGACCAAGGAAGGTTATGTAATTTGAATTTATTATAAGAATGGATTCAGAATTTTGTATGTTTTGATTGACCGAAATTTGTGTGAATAGACTCTGTAATTTGGGGATTTTGACGGTAGAAGAGTAAGTCGAGAGATTTTGCTCTCTGTGTTCAATAAAACTGTGGACTTATTGATATCTGGGTATGTTATTGAAAATCTCCCGAAGGACTCATTCCTTCGATTAGGAAACCTCTGTGTATGATTAGGAAGAATAAACTCTATGTATTATCCTTTGTCTGCCTTTGAATTTCATATTCTCTGTGAGTGAATCGAATGTGATTACCCTGTATGGAAGTTTGTAGAAGGGAATAGTGGCTCTGTTGGGAGGGCGAAATCACGTCCTCGGTGTTTAATTTGAACGGATATACCCTGTGTGAAAGATTCGATTCTTTTCCATGAGCGTAGCAGGATATGCTCTGTCTATTCGAAGAATAGCGATAGAACCCCTGTCTATTGAAGCAATCACAGTTAGAGGAAATGGTGTTGTATTGTTGTTGGTGAGGCGATCTTACTGAGACTCAACCATAGCGTTAACGCGAGGAGTTAAGTCTAAGAATTGTATTAAAAATGCAGTGAGACCCGAGTCAACCACTGTTTAATTACCAGAGTAGGAGAAGTGGTTTCGTGAGACAATGCCACGGGATTTGTGCAGCATCTGGGCCAAAGGCGGTTTTTTCCTTTACCAACGCGATCCAACAATATTTGGACACGTCACCTCCTAAATATCACCCATATTGCGTTTTTCTGGAGCGCTAAAGTCTGGTGAGGAAAAAAACGCGATTTTGATGAAGTCCGTCCGATCTGCCAGGCAGTAGATCCAATGGTAATCGGGCGACAAGCTGCATGATAGATAAATTAAGGTATGAACCAACGGTCTCAATAATATTAAATATTTATTTAATTCAGAAAAGTTGGATGATGGATGCGTGGGCTCCATGGAATACAATATGTAATAGAATGTCACGTTGTTATAATTAATGGGTATTAACGTTATAAGTCCGAAGTTCGGTGGTTATTAAAGGAGTCGGGCTATTGTGTTATTTTGAAGGCCGAAAGGCACTAATACGATTCAAGGGTAATGTCATAGTCAAGGGAGTAAAAGGAGGTTTGAACTTTGGGTTATTATCCTTTGATGCAATATTCCGAAAGGGGGTTTAAAACAATAGTTAAGTGTTTTAAGGAAAGGTGGAGCTTTAAGGGTTAATTGAATACAATTGAAAACATTCATTGTATGCATTGTGTAAATATTGGATATAAACTCCAAGGGGTTCGAAACCATAAAGAGAGGTGTTATGATATGCGAGGTTTTAACCCAAGGACGAATATTAATTTAAGCATTGATATATATATATATATATATATATATATATATATATATATATATTATGTCCGCCGAACCTTGTATGGAATGAAATTGTATGCTGGGCATTATCATGGTTATATGAAAAAGGTGACTTTGAGCATATAATATATTGGGCGCTTATAAAGTTAATGTTGGGTTGAAAGGAAGCTTATAATCGGGTTTATGTGAAATTCAAACAGTTGAATTAAAAAGCAAAAGAGGGTGTATTGTATGGTTTAATAACCATAGGCTTAAAAGGATATGAGCCTCCACAGTGTTAATGGTTGCCCAAATTTAAAATTATTTGGGCTAAATGTGAAGTGCATTTCTTTTATATGCACAGAGACAAGAAATTTTGGGTTGAGCAGGTAGCCCGGGCATCACTTCATTTGCCCATAAACTATTTATCCTTTTGTAAAGATGATTATCATAAACTTGACCTTCAACCTTAAGCAAGAGCGAGTTATAATAGATGGTTAAGAGGTTTCAAACTTCATTGGATATTCTTTCATCTTCTTCCATAAATCATAAAAAATATTGTATCGAATTTCATGTATAGTCACATGTAACTGTTTGGTGTCATCATAAGTGCTTGTTTCTGTAACTTGGTCGAGAGATTAGCTTCAAATAGATGTATGATTTATTCTTTCAGTCTTGGTCCCAGATTCCTTTAGGATTCAACCTACAGAACTTTTGGAAAGATGCTTCAGACCATAGTCTCAAATTAGGATATAGACTTTTGGATTGCAGACATAGAGAATAGAGGATAGCTTACTTGTAAAAGGAAAGAGAATCTATCAAGAGTATTGATTTGGCTTCCAATACGTCTTTCAATGATGGCTACTACAGAGAAGATGATCTTCAAGTCTATTTGTTACAATAGCTAGCATTCATACATTAAGAATTACTTACTTAGCTAGAATTACTTACACAGGTAAGAATGACATCTAGGAAGGGATATAATTGCAGGGAAGAAGCAAGAGGTTCCTTAGCTTCTCATATGAAAACCAACCATAAATATGTTCATCCTAGGACTTAAGAATCAGGTCAATAAAGGAACCTTATTTGGCACAAAACTGACACAGAATCTCGAAAATCTTCTCTAGCTCCCCAAATCAATCATGGTATTGTGGATAAGCTATAACCCTATCCTTTTCCCTTGCTTTGTCTTATAGTTCCTGGATCCTTCTTGAAGCTTATCAATGAGTCTTTTACCCTGTTCTTGACTTGCAACTTTTGAAAATTCAAAAAATTCTTTGGAATTCGACTCCATGTCCCATGTTTTGGCCTTCATATCTTTGACATCCTTGTATATTCATAGATATTCACAGATTACTGCTTCCATTATTGATCAAATTCACATATTTATTCACTGGAGCAGTGAAACAAAACTATGCATTGCTTACCATATCTATGTAATTTTCCTGCAGGCATTGTTCTGATGGTGACCCTTTTCGGGTCGAAGTCTTTCCAAAGCTAAATGCACTTGAAAAGGAAATAGAAAATGTAGTTTTTCATGCCACAAGGTGTCATGGTTATGTGGTAACATTTTCTATGGAAGCTTTATGTACTATGCGAGAGTTGTGTTATTCTATTGATGCACCAGAAAATATGTATAATATTATTTTGATCAAAGTGGGTGCACCTCAGTGTTTCTATTTTCATGTGTACTGTGTTTATAGCAAACTAAATTTTTCTGCCCCATTTCATTTCACGTGTTTCCAGGCAAAATCAAACAGGTTCTTGAAAATGGTTGCATGATTGGTGTAAGCCCCTTAGTTGAGATTTTGTTCTTATTTTTCATTCTGGGGAAATTAAAGAGTTTGCATTTATAAATGGAGTACATCCATAAGTATAGGTGTGAAGGTGCCAAATACAATTTTCATGTTGGGAAATGTCTCACCTAAAGAAACAATGATGACGACAATACCCTTACCATTCAAATCACATGTATTTTTTGGAAAAATTGATGGAGATTGGGAATGCAGATCTTTCCATTGAGTTATCTGATATTCATTCATGTTAATTGTTCAAATTCCCATATTTTTTTGTTTATTGGATGTTCTATGTAATTAATCATTATGGTCTCTTCTATGTGGAAAGAAATCGATATAGAAGCCCATTCTTTATTACGGATGGAGTCAAATCCCCTCTCTAAATTCAGAAATATGTTGGTTCATATGTATTTAACATGGTAGAAAAATCATGATTTCCCCAAGGATTTACTTTGCTCATGGATGCCAATCACATTCCAGACCTTCAGCACATGTACTCTCTTTTTAAAAGGGTGAGTGCACTTGAGCTGCTTCGGCTGGATCTCAATGCATACATTAAAGCTACTGGGCAAGGCATTGTATTGGATGAAATGAAAGACAAGGACATGGTGTCATCACTTCTATAATTGAGAGCACGACTTGATACAATATGGGAAGAAAGTTTTTTGAAGAATGAGGCCTTTTCTAATACTATCAAGGATGCCTTTGAGCATCTGATAAATCTAAGGCAGGTTAGTTACTATATGTTTATGCTCATTTTCTTTCTGTTTATACATATTTAATTATACAGGTTAGTTACTGTATGTTTATGATCATTTTCTTTCTGTTTATACAGATTTTTCATTGAATTTGTGCTCTTGATTATCAAATTAAGTGAGACAAAAAGTTTGAAAGGATTAATGACAAAACAGCTAAAGGTAAGTAATGAAAGAATGTTTTTAGGCAGACAATTGCATTCATAATATTAGATATATTGTTTTTGCATTTATCTGAATTATGGCTTTTGTTCGCAGAACCGACTAGCAAAACTTATTGCCAAATTTCTCTATGAGAAACTTCGATCTGGTAACAAAGGTACTTCAGAGGAGGAGTTGGAGAATAAACTAGATAGAGTTCTCATTTTGTTTAGGTTTATTCAAGTAAGGGACCAACTGATGTTCATTTATAAAAGTCTTATATACTAATTAACCCCAACAAATGAGATGTACTAATAGCTTAACATTGCCTCATGTATGCACTATGGTAGAATTTAAAAGTGGTATGAGACCCAAATGTACATCTTCAACCGTTAGAATTGGAGCTTAACAAATCTTGTGCATCAATTTGAGTAGTATATGCACAAGACGGGGCACCAATAACAAGGTTTCCCCAAAATCTTCAATTATCTATGAAAAACAAAGAGTTGTTGGGAGTTTCATTTTAGCTATCTTGTGTATGTGATGGATAGATAAAATTGTTATGAGATGGCTATTGAACTACACTTGGATTGCTCCATAAATATAAGGGTTTCGTGTAACCATATGAAAGCCCTTCTATTGTTTTTTTTTTTATCTTATCCATTGTATCTTGGAAAGTTTTTAAGGTATCCTTGGGGAATTTCATGTGGATTTGCAATAAATATTAGGGGTGCATATCATGCAACAACTAGATCATTTGAATTTTGAGCGGCCATTATATTATGTGGAATAATTTGTTTTTTATTTACTATTGGGCCTGTTACGTCCAATGGATTTTTTAGATCTTTAATATCTCCTTCTTCGGATGATTTGGAATAAACAAAAGAAGAATATTTTTTAAATTCAATTTGAGTCTTTGAATAAAAAACAAACATAAATAATCTTTCATAACTTCAAAATTTTCAAGTAAAGTCGTTGTTTTTAGAGTAGAACATTTTTTCAAGAAATATAAATGCCTTTGAAGATTATTCTTGGGTTTCCTCAACAATATGAGATGTGCATATTGAAACTCTGTGTTAAAATTTGAAGCAGTGATTGTAAGTTTCTGTGAATCGATCACAGAGTGATCGATTCCCCAAATTACCTCTATTATTGATTTAACCTCTATGTAGACGGATGAATTTGAAATCCTGTATATGATTGGGTTTTAGTGATGCTCTGTTCTGATGGGCGAAGATCCCTTATGAAAGTTAAGGGCGTAGTTGAATAGGAATACGGGCCTTGAATGTAATTGCAGTTGAATTATCAACCACAGTTGTGAAGAATGCGCCGAGAAATACTGAAGCAGAATAATGGTGGAAGCGATAGTGTGGTTTTATAATTAAACCTTGAAGCTATGTGATGGAGTGTTTTAAACTTGCAAAGGCCCGAATTGAATGAACTGTAATAAAAAGGCGGAGACGAAACCTTGAATAGAGGTGAAGTGGACCCTTGCAGGAATAGTGAAACCAGGGTTAGAATATCAGTTGTATTGCGCAAGTTCACAAGTGGTAAGATGTATTTGAATTTCGAACACGATATACGTAGTTGGCTGACACGTGGAGAAGAATGGTTTTGGAAAACCATTTATATCGCGCGGCTTTTGTGAATTAATGCTCGTTCATTTAAATCACGCAATATGCATTTTAACTTGTTGGATCATCGATGTTGGTGCGACGACGTCCCTGCCGTCGGAAGATTAGGGTGATTTAAGTACCAGGCCCAGTTCATCGCGTGAGGTTGGAGAGATAACCTTCGAACAGTGTGATTGCACGACTACCATTGGATCACTGAAGGGTAGCGCGATAGACTTGCAGCCATTGGATGGGGCGATAGTTAATGCAAAGGTATGTCAAATAAACTGTGGGCCCGAGTCAAAATTATGTCAATATTTGAATATAAACAAAGCTCAGAGTTGTATGCTGTGGGTCCAATATGGTTCATTGTCGGTATTTGATTTCTAGTCAAGGTCAGAGTATTATATGAGCGGATATCCATATGTGTTGGCGACTAACTTAGATAGGTCTCTATGATGTTTTTTGGGTAATATATGTTGATACTAAATAAATCAATCCGAAGGTGAATGCCGCACGAAGTAATGTTATGATAGGTGTTGGGGATAAAATATATAGTCGAGGTTGGAAATATAAACCCGATTGGTGTTTAAACAAATTGTTTCTATAAGGCCTAGGATCTCAGTTGTGAAACAACCTTGTGTCTGAAGTGAGGGGTTTGAATGTAAGTGGACATGGGGTTATAACCTAAGAAGAAATAATGCGATATTAAAGCTTCCGAAGTTATAAGGTGAAATTTCCAGAGTTGTTTTGATATTTATTAAATTTACCCGCTATCAATATCACCTAGTGAATGATTTTAACCTCATTCCTTCTCTTGTTTACTAGTAAGAAGGAAATAATCATCTCCCCGAAATTAAAAATTGGAAGAATAAGTGTCAATGTTTGAGACATCAAAAAATGGTGAATATTTTCGTCCGATATTTGAATATATACTATTTGTAAAGGAACTAAATTGTCACTTAAATTTTCTCGAAACTGAAGCAATCAAAATTGATTTTGATGACAAAATTCATAGACATCACCAGCTTGGTAAATTTTCTTTAATTTTTTTTTTTTTAACCCGTCGTTGGTATACCGATGCTTAATAAGCGTCGGTCTTGCGACGCCTTATACGCGTTGGTCTTGTGACATTCAACTGTACGTCGGTATTGCCACACTTCTTCCTGGCATCGGTATTATGACACCTTAATAATCCTCGGAAGAGCGACGTTCACGTCTTACCACATATCATCGGAATTACGACAGCTTACACACGTCGGAAGAGCGACATATTACGAACGTCGGAAGAGCGACTGTAAAAACGTTGGACCACATATCGTTGGAATTACGACAGTTTACACACGTCGGAAGAGCGAAAGTTTACGAACGTCGGAAGAGCGACGGTAAAAACATCGGACCACATATCGTCGGAATTGCGACTGTTTTCGCACGTCGGAAGAGCGACGGTTTGGAAAGCGTCGAAAGAGCGACGGTTGTTTGGAAATGTCATAAAATGTGTCGGTATTGCGACACTTTGGAAAAGCGTCAGAATTGCGACGTAATGGCTAACCACGTTTTGTCCGGCCTTGAACTGTCGCTCTTGCGACGACTATGTGTCGGAATAGCGACAAATTGGCCATCGTAAATTGGGCCAAATTTTCTAGTGAGGCCTAGGCGGATAGAGTCTTTGCACAAGAGGTGGAGATATGATAATAGGCAGGCACACAGAGAGCAGGCGGGTGGGTCGAAGTGAGGTCGAGAGGGTCGGGGTGACAGGCTTAAAGGCCATGGCGAGCAGAGTAAATGAAATGCAGGGTTGATACGTCGAGGAGAGGGTGGCGGAGGGTGAGTTAATGGTGCCCTCGCACCAAAATTTATCACGGTGCTGCTTCCTAGGAGTGGTCACGTGGAGCTGCCCTGTGTCTTCCCACATGGTTGCCCAGTGGCACTCTTGCTTACTGTCAATCACCCGCATCCGGGGCTATTAGTATTTTTGTTACTTGAAATATTGTCAAGCATTTCTTTATTAATATGAAACCTGCACCATTCATTAATATATTTCATAAATAAATCACATAATTTTCAAGTAAAAAAAAATTCAAGAAAATGGTGTGCCTTTCGCAACTTATGCACCGAAAGTGGTGCGGTAGGTTCTTATAAACACACCACCAATATAGTAGAAACATCGTATGGTTCTCTTTGTCAAAAGGGAGACCCAGTGCATTATATTAATACTGGAACATTGATTAACATAAACATAAATTAATAAAAAATGGTTTTTATCAAACAATATTTTCATGTCAATATGAGCCTGGTGTGCTATACTATAATTGCGCATCGGTACGCTATTTTAAACAGTGCACATCGATTAACAAAGGTTGTTTTTTTTTTAAATGTGCAAGGGCCGATAGGGATTGGGATCTAACTCTGCAAGTAGTATCACGGGTCAGATGTCATACGCCTATATATATAGTAATACAAACCCTATAAATCTAAAATGAAAAGCCCTAATTATGAAGTCACATAAACAAGAAGAGGCAAGGGTTTAATGTAAGAATGGATTTTTTATTTAATTTTTTTCTTCTGAATTTTAATTAAATGTAAATAGGAATTGAGATTGTAAATGATTTTATTAGTAAAATGAACAGTAAAATTTAAAATTTTTAGTATGCATTTTTTGTGTGAATCACAAGATGTTTCAAATTCTAATTCTAATTCAATCTACGAGTTATCCTCAATAAATGCTCCATAAAAATCACATGCGTGGGGAAAGTACGCGAATGAGGGTGAAGTCTCCTCCAACATAGTGTAATAATGCTCCAAGAGTTATGTATCTTCATCGAAAGTTGCATCTCACTCAAAAGTCATGTCCCATCATAAGAAAGTGTTAAATCATAATCCATCATGGTAGGTCGAGTCAAGTACAGTGACATATCATCATAAAGGTGCAATTTCTCATCATAAATGCAATTTCCTTAAGCAATAGCATGACAACATCAAGTCAAGTGGCTCTATGACCTCTCCAAAGAGGCATATCATCATGAGAATACTCAACATCCTCATCAAGGGTGCAACTCACATCATCAAAAGTAAGGCATCTCAATAAGTCACCATGTCATCTCAGGACCCCAACACCATCCAAAGTTTATGCAATGTTCTCAATGAAGTGTGTAAGAAGATCATCAATGTCCTTCAAAGGACCATGTAGTGTGCCATCATCAACAAGTAGGGGCTACAAGAATCAAGGGAGACCAACATGTATACAAGAGTCATTGCAACATAAAAAGTCAGTCATGTTTGGTGTAAAACCCATTAAGTACACCACATTAGCTATCTTCTTCAAAATTCCCACTAGCTAATGACTTCATGAAATTTGTCAAGTTTAGGTATGGGCCGACGATCGTAAAGACATATTAGGTGTGGCAATACCTAGGAGTTGGAGGAAACTAATCAAGGTGTAAATGTAACTGATTATGATGTCACTTGGGGTTTACTTCATGGGAATGGTGTCTTTAACATGCAAAGCCACATGTAACAATCATCTCCATGGGTGTTTTTTTCTTTGTATTCTTTGTTTTTCCTTTGAAAGTCCCGTTTTGATATATATGCATTTCATTACATAAGGGTTGAGATACTTTTAATTAAGTTATTTCTTTTCTTGTGCATCCATTACACTAAGACTTGGGGTGATGACCTAGGGTAAGGGGATATAGCCTAAGCTTCTTTGGATTTTAATTTATTATTATTTATCCCTTATTTTTTTAGCAGTTTGAAATTTATATCATGCTCTCTCTTTTCTTTATATAATTGCATCAACCTCTAACATCCTAGATCATTACTCTTTGATTTTTATTTATATAATTACATTAACTTTGAACATCCTAACCCCTTCTTCCCATAAAAATATGTATAAATTATTTTGAAATACATATAACAACTTAGAAACAATAAAATGTGTTAAATATAGAGAAAATACAAACACATTATCCTTATAAAGAATCCAAGAATACCCTTTTCTCCAAGAGTAACAAAACTTGATTAGATCACACATGATGGGAATTAAGGTGAACGAAGGTAAAAAGAACAACTTGCAATTATCATGAAACATTATTTGATAAGGTGAACGAAGGTAAAAAGAACAACTTGCAATTATCATGAAACATTATTTGATAACTCCGTTACTGTGGGTTGTAAATAGATATTCCAATTTCTGTACTGTAAATCGGGATTCCAAAATTGTAAGAGGTCATTATTAGTTTGAATTACTATCAATACGGTGTATGAGGATTTGGATTTAAATTTGAAGTAATTTTATTTTTGGTTTTTTTTTTTCTTAAAATTGTTTAGAATTAGGTGTTGATTTGTTTAATTATAAGTTTGAATAAAAGAAAAAAACTGCTGTTAATTATAAGTTTGAATTGTAAACTCTCCATAATCTCAGTGTTTTAGAGATGTTTTATCACAAATTTGAGTTGTGAATTCTTTAAAATCTTATATCAAATTTGTTGCTTAATCAAAATTTGAATTGTGAACTCTTCATAATTTTAATGCCTCGTAGTTTTTTATTAAACTGATTAGGATAAATTTATATATACAATCAAAAATCCAATTTAAATAACAAAATGAAAATTTAATAAAAAAATTCACAAAATTCTAACTAAATCTCCCAAATGTCTTTTTTTTCTTTTTTTTCTTGTCTAGTTAATAAAAGTTATCTTGCTCTGCGTTTAATTGGTCTTGAAATTCCTGGCAATGCTTCTGGTTCGAATTTATTCTGAGATTTATTTCTTGCAGTTTACTTTCTGGGAAAAGGCGGGCGCCCGCGTTTCGAAACACTGAACACCTTGTCAGCGCTCGTCATGTCCATCCCACTCTACATATTTTTTATATTTTATTTATGAAGTTGTTCACATTTTTTAGTTTACTAATTCAAGAAGAAAAAGAAATTATTTTAATGTTTATGAGACTAAATATAATTTATGAGAGAAATTGCCTTTTTGTTTGGTTCTTGTATTCTATTTTGTTCTTTTGAATTTTCACAATAAACTATCTCAGCTTCTGGACAAAGTCTTCACTGAAATGAATATTCTAAGAGTTAACTGCCAAAATATATACATACATTTCCTTGCTGTCTTTGACTTGGAGTATTATTGTTAACTTTTTTTTTTTTTTTTTTTTTAACAATGAATCTCTTGGTAAGTGTAAATTATATTAGATGTGATTGGTATTCATATTTGGTCCACGTCACAATTTTGGTCAGAAAGTTATTTTCGCTATGTGGTTATTGTTTTTTCAAAAACACTTAATTATAGGAGCGTCTAAGTTATATTTTTGATGGTGAAAATAGATTCAACTACTTGGAGTATTATTGTTAACTTTTTTTTTTTTTAAACAATGAATCTCTTGGTGAGCATAAATTATATTAGATGTGATTGGTATTAATTTTTGGTCCACGCCACAATTTTGGTTAGATAGTTATTTTCGTTATAGAATGTGGTTATTTTGTTTTCAAAAACACTTAATTATAGGAGTGTCTAAGTTGTATTTTTAATGGTGAAAATAGATTCAGCCCAATAAAAAACATTCAAGATATCCAATATCCTGAAGTTTGAAAACTATAACTCAAATTTCTTAAAGTTTTGTTAAAATTTTACTGAAATTTCCACTATTTTCTAAACAAAACTATAATCCTACTACTCTTTAATAAAAATAATTATAAATTATAAATTAGTTAATCTTCTTAACATTTATGAAAATAATTTCCTAAATTATAATCCTACAAAAAAAAAATATGAAAATAAATAAATCATTATAAAATTTATTACATATATTCATTAAAAACGTATTTTAAAAATATAAAAGTTATTACATATTTTCATTCAAAATTATTATATATAAAAATAATTATACAAATATTATGAAAATAAATCATTATAAAGTTTATTACATATATTCATTAAAAACATATTTTAAAAATGTCAAATTCTATTTTAAAAATATAAAAGTTATTACATATTTTCATTCAAAATAATTATATATAAAAATAATTATATAAATATTAAAATAGAGTATTCAATTTTTTTCAATAATTAATAACATTTATAAAATTTATTCTTCATTATCACATCCATATATAAAAAACAAATACATAAGGAAATTAAAATATCTCAAAAAAATAAATAAATAAAAGTTAACAATAATACTCCACAGGTGTTTCGCAAATTTTATAAAAAAAATTGTAACTAATAAATTAAATTTTTTAAATTAAAAGTTACATTTTCATGGGCTTATATTTAATTTTTAATAAATAAAAAAATTCTTAAATACAAAACTTTTTAAAATTTTAAAATTTTAAAATTTATTTTAAATTTTAAATAAAGTTTATTTGACAAATTATTTTATGAAAATATTTTAATTTTTGTATAGAGTGATTGAAGATTCAATTAGACAACATATATATGGATGACAATCCAACCTTGTAACTTTCTTGAAGACAATTTTCCACATATAAATCATCAACATTTGAATAAGTTTTTAATTAGCAAGGATAATGGAAATAAGTCTTCATTATCAAAGTTTGTTTCTTTTGGAATTGTTGGATATTGAAGGAAGTAGGCACTTTAATGCAAAAGGGTTTGAAGCCTCTTTGTAGCATCTAGCTCCCACACTTTCAAGATGGATCTTAGCACCCCCTTTCCCTAATCCACATGCAAGTTGTGGTTACAAAAGTCAATAATGGTGTTATTGCTACAGATGAAGCCTTTCATCACTCTATCACACTTGTTGTTTAACAAAGGTTGTATTTAGTTAGAACTCTATTAAAGAGGAACGAGTATCTAGGAGTGATGAGGTAGTGAATTCAATGATCCATGATTTGGAACGAGTATCTAGGAGTGATGAGGTAGTGAATTCAATGATCCATGATTTTGTGTCAAGACTCGGGTTTTGTTGGGCCAAGGATACTAAGTTTTATCATATTTTTTAGTTATATTGACATGTCAAATCTTTTGTGGCGAATGTAGTTATGAATCAAGAGTAAAACTACACTAAGCTTTAGCAATATTTGGAAAATTTATAAAAGGAGAGTTACCTCCAACTTATTCTTAGCTTCTAGTTGGTCAAGAAACATGGGGACATCATCGTTTCAAATGTTCCTAGTTGCTCCTTGGACAACCCCATTGTGTTTTTGGATGTCAATAATGTTCTTGTGGATCCCTTTCCACTTTAATAACAAGTGTCACTCATGAATTTACCTTTTGCACTTTATAGATTTGAGTTTTTTTTTTCAAATATCACATGCACCATGAATCTCCAATCCAAAAAAGATTTGTTTTCCTTTATGCCAAACTATCTATAAAATTATGATTCTTCTACCAATAATTTGGTATTGCTTAAATTTCTTCACATAAATTTTTATAGTTTTATGTTTTCAGATAATTTTTAGATTCAAGTAAATTGTATAGAATTTATACCATAAAAATGTAATTATTTTATTTTAAAATTACTTGATATTTTTTTATACTTTTAAATCAATGTATTATATTATTTTTATTACAATAATAAAATAAAATAATTTATTTTATATATAATCAAAATCAAAACATTTAATTTTTGAATAGAAAAGCATTTAATTTGTGAAGAAAAAATATACCTCCGAGGTAATAACAAAAATGCACAATTACTTAATAGAAACTTACAATATTTAACCAAAATATAATTATATACTAGCAAAGGAAACATCGTAAGGTTGTGGTATAGGAAAGAATAACATATAAGAAAGAAGAGGTAGTAGGAACTTTCTTGGCTCCAACTCATCCTCTAGAATAAGGGGTGGAGAATTATGTTTATTGGACATCAACTCAAAATATCCATATTGGGTAATTGATGTGGAACAACTTCTTTGTTATTAATTGCATGTAAGATGTGTTTTTTTCATAATGGATGAGACATTTTGGCCAAAGTACTCAAGACCTCTATATGACGAAATCTGCATGTTTATTTTTTTCCCTGCATGAAGGATATACTTAGTTTTTATGACCAAGTTGGGCATACTTCACCCTTCCATGAAATTATTTGCTTGCAATGTTGAATTCCTCTGATACTACTCCTAGAACTCTGACTCTCCTCTAGAGCTAGAATTATTTAATGGAATAAAAACTTATCACTATGATATGTTGTACTTCATAAGATACTACTAAGAAGCTTAATCATGGTAAATCCACCTTCACCAGTCATTTGAACATAGAGCATAGAGTTATCTTAATCGTCAATTTTATGGATAAGAGACATTTGGGCCCTTTTCAACCCTTGGGGAGGATTAATTAATCTTCAGATAATTTATATTAATAACTTATCTATAATCATATTTCTATAATTCCTCTTTGAATGATCAATATTCCACTTCTTTGGAACTTTTCAGATAATTTATATTAATAACTTTTCTATAATTCCTCTTTGAAGAATCAATATTCCACTTCTTTGGAACTTTTCGCCTCAGTCAGAATAAAAAACATCATGAAGACCCAAAAGTAAGAAGAAAAAATCAGCTCATAATGAGGGAATCTAACAACTTCTTTAAGGATCATAATTCAAGACGTCTTTTAAAGATCATTTATTTTTCTATCAAATAAAAAGCAACAATAGTGACAATAATGGGAACAAATTTAAAATGTAATAACTCCCTTCCCTAGTGATAGTACATTTTTGTTTTAAAATGAAATTATTTTCCAGATCTTTTAAATATTAGATTCCTCCCCAAGTGACCCTTTAGATATACCTTTTTTTTCAACTGATTGCAATAGGTAAGTGTCTTTCGTCTAGTATTTTCTGAGTCCTCCTTACAATTGGAATGTTTCTCTTCCTATAACTCTATCCCAGGTTATAATTCTAGCTTTCTCTTATTTATGAATAAATTGTCTCTATATCACTATTGGCTATCTCTTTTTTTAGGGCTTGCTTGAATCAGTGAGATAATGTAGCTCATCTGGATTCCAAAATCCTCGAGTAACCCATTTTCTGAAGAGTCCTCTTCTGTTTTTAATTCTCCTATTTGGTCCTCCATAGCCTTGTGAACTTCTTTTCCTTTTAAAGAATCATACATTCTTGATAAGTATCCATTGTCCTACTTTTCTTCTTCCATAGAGTTAAGATTGATTTAGGCCATCTTAGTCCCCCCCTATAAAGAAACTAAATTCCACATGAATACCATGGGTCAATACCATGGGCTGTATTTATAGTTTATCATTATTTTATTTTATTATTTTTATCTTTTATTGTATTTTGACATAGTTAAAATGTTCATTACATAATGTCAATATTTTTATTTAATTTACTTTATTTTTAATTTTGTGTAATTTGACATAGTCAAAATGTTAAACATGACATTACAACATTTCTATCATATTTTGTTGGAGAGAATAGTAGCACAAAAATGTAATATTTAAATATATAAATAGTTATTTTCCTTTTTTTATATTGTTTTTTATCCATGTAATATAATACTCATGAATTATAAAACATGTGTAACATAAATAATATATAACAAAAAAAACCATGCATTTTTGGAATAATAAAATAGTTGTCACAAAAATAATACAGAACAAGAAAAACTATGTATATTTGGATGTATGAAAATTTAGATACATTTTATTAAGTAAATTTTTAAAAGAATAATGGTTATAAACATTTAAAAATAATTTTATTAAATAATTAGTTTAGATCCAGAGTTAAGATTGATTTAGGCCATCTTAGTTCTCCCTATAAAGAAACTACATTCTACATGAATACCATGGGTTGTATTTATAGTTTATCATTATTTTATTATATTATTTTTATTTTCTATTGTATTTTGAACTAGTTAAAATGTTCATTACATTATGTCAATATTTTTATTTAATTTACTTTTATTTTTAATTTTGTGTAATTTGGCATAGTCAAAATGTTAAACATGATGTTACAACCTTTCTATCAACACCAAAACCTAAATTCAATCTAACTTATTAAAAAGAAAAAAACTAACATTATAAAAAACATATATAAAAATATTTATTTCATCCAATGGCCTAAAACATTTCAATTATCTAACATTTGATCCAATGGCTCAAATATAGACATAGTGGCAGCTAGGGGAGTTGTGGCAGCTAGGGGAGTTGTTTTCAAATAATAACGCCTTACAGGGTAATAAATATACATAAAGCCATAATAATATAACATCTTTGAAAACATAATGACATTCGGAAAGCTTTCCCATAAAATAACTACATAAGGGTGTCTTAAGGATTGTGCCTCTTAACATTGTTGTTGAGCTTTGTTTTCCATAGCCATGGCAAATTTTTGGGTTACTTAACATCTCCCTTCCTTTCTTTGGCTTTATTTTATGTTCTTCCAAATCCACTTATCTCTCTATTATTTCCCAATGCTATGAAACATGTTTATAAAAGGAATTTTATCATTTTTCATGTACTATGATGCTTATATGAATTTTAGATATTATAATGTTTATTTAAATTTCCTATTTATTGTTTTTTATTTGAAATTTATTCTATATCAAGTTAAGGTTAAATATGTAGAGATACTTTTATTAGAGTGGAGGTATATCAAGTTAAGGTTAAATATGTAGAGATATTTTTATTAGAGTGGAGGTATATCAAGTTAAGGTTAAATATGTAGAGATATTTTTATTTGAGTGGAGGTAAGTGAATTTTTCCTTGTAATTTTTTTAATGTTGGATGAAAAAATTTAAATATGTTATGAAAGAAATGTTGTCATTATACTTAGCTAAATTATTTTTCGAGTATTTTGGTATTTGAACATACTTTACCAAAGTGAAAGTATGCCCAAGACATTGCTATCCAATCTTGCAACTTATTTCCATAACCAACTGAACTTTGCTTACAATAGTCTCAATGGATGGGTGGAGACACCCATTGCTACCTCCAATGGAAGTGTAATACAATTATGCACTCTACCATCAATCTTGAGTAAAGTATTATAGCCAAATCCATTGCTCCCCAACATTAATATTTGAAGATTGAAAAGTACTATAGGTATTTAGCTAACAACTTTCACCTTAGAGAAAGGGCTTGTATTAAAGTGTTTAATCAACAATATCTAAGGAAACCAATAGGCAAAATCCATGAATTAAAGCTTGGCCCAAATCATAAACAAAATTATAGACGATCAATATAGATACTAGCATACTACTTTGACTAATGATCTTAAGTAGATATAACAAAAGTTAAAGATTTTATCGGGTATTCACCTTACTTCCTAGTGTATGGAAAACATAATAACGTTGCTCTAAATGTTTTCCTTGCCTTTCTATGATTATCAAACACAACGTTAGGAGAATCCCTTGTGATCAACAAGAAGCTAAACATATTACTAAATAATTCAAAAGAAAAGGAGAGAAGACTCAACATAAATTCATAATGCATCAATGTCAAGTAAAGCACTGGTTTGACCAATTAGCATTTTGATGGAGACTCTCAGGTAGGTTATTTTGAACTCTTGTGGTGATGAGCCCATAAAACCTAAGGAAAACATCCCAAGTATGCTCCTTTATGATTAGGTCCTAATCAAATTTGAAAGGACGACTAGAGTACCTAGCATCAACCTGGGTGGATCAAATTCTCTTTGCATATTAATGCATCATATATAAAATGGTACTTAATTTAACCCACTTTTAAAAATGAGTGTGTCTGTAGATTTCTTTAATTACTACATTTCCTTAGTTGTATGTGTTTGATTTCCTTATATAGTTTTCCCCAGGTCAATTGTTGTTTTCTATTAAGCATGAAAATATACTTTAATTTCATGCTCATCATCCCCTTGGATAAATGTTATTATGTAAGAACATGTTAGTTCAAAATAACATGAATAAAAGCTTTGATGTTTATGTATGAATATGTAAGCATACTTCAATAATTCCATGTTATGAAACCAACTCCCAAAATAGAAGAAAAGAGAGATCAATGCCTTAGAAATCAACCACTTCGAGGGGGAAACCTCCTTTACATTACATAAATGAACAACTATTGGATGATACAAATGACAAAATCTTCTTTCTATATATAGGAGTCCATGGGGTCACAATATAATCCTAGCCGACCTAATAATAATAATAATGTGAGGGCACAACAATAACAATAGTGGGCTTCTATGGGGCACAATAATAACAATATGGGGACTACACGGGCACAAAAATAAAAATAAGGGGGTTATACTAATAATAACAATAAGGGGATACACTAGTATTATAGGGGCCTAACATGCCCCTCTCCTTCAAACAAGTTTTGTCCTCAACACTTGATTATTTCTGGATGCTTCTATTTAAAATTCTCATCCTCCCATGTGGAATATTTAATGGGTAAGTTCTTCCACTTGTTGAGGTACTCCGAAATTGATCGACTTCGTAGTTTTCAAGTTCTTATTTCTGTGGCTGCTTCAGGTTCCAATATGATTTTTCCTTCCTCGTCAAGTTATAGAAATGTTGTTTGAGTTGGGAGTTTGTCACTATAACCTTCTTTAACCATGAAACATGGAAAACTGGGTGCACTCACGAAGATGCAAGCATCTCCAATTTGTATTCCATAGTACCAATATTTTGCAGCACCTTGTAAGGACCATAGTACTTTAGCGATAATTTATATACCCCTTAGCTTGCTTGAGGGACATTGGTTTGTATGGTTGTAACTGTAAAAAAAAACTGTAAAAAATTCTTTCTTTGCGATGTTGATCTCCCTGTAATTTCATTTGATTCTGCACCAAAGTTAGCTTATCCTTTAAGAGTTGGAGAACTTGTTGTTGATGCTCGATGCGATCTTCCACTGCTTGATCATCCATATTAGCTTTCATATCATTCTTAAAACCATCCAAATTAGCCTCTATGCCTTATTTTAAACCATCTATGTCATCTTTGGTTGCTCTTTGTGAGATCAAAATTTGTTGCACTTGGTACCTTAATTTTGATATATCATACTGCAATTCTTCCTCTTCATGCGTCATAGTATATTTTTTTGATTGTTTAATGGGTGTATAATTATTTTTTGGATGAATTTTAGAATCAAATTATTATATCTATGCTTCAATATGCCCTTGGAATCACTTCAAACTACATTTTCAAACAAATGGTATGCAATTAAAAAAAAAACAAATACACACATTTTTATTTCTTTTTAGGAGTTCTATATTGAAACTGATTTATCTCTGTGATTCTAGATCTTCAATAACTAAAGTTTGGTCTTGTAGGAGCCCTCTGAGTCCTCTTTCCAATGCCATAGGTTAGACCAAATTTAGATTCTTCAAGGCAAAGTTATTCTCAATCTCCCACAATGACCAAATTATGGATTGGTTCAGTAGAGCGCACTTGTACGATGTGCCATGTGTCCCTGTTTTGTCTCTTGGCTCTGAAATCGATACAAAAGAAACTAAAGTTTGTGAAATTTTGGTCACTTTTTACAGAATTCCAATCTGATTCTGAGAGAGAGAGTTAGGACGATTTTCCCAAGGCCACCTCTTTGAGAAGAAATTCAGGAGCTTGCAAAAACCCTAACTTCCACATATCATATCTCCGAAAATATTGCGAACCAAGATCTGAAATTTTTACACAAAGTTCCTCCATATTTCTTCGCAAATGGGTTTTATTTTTATCTTCTGAACCTTTGTAGAAAAAAATCTATAGCCAAAATTCCACTATGACCTATTTGAAGTAGTGAAACCTTAGAATCCAAACCTCTGATACGAAATGTTATGAAACTAGCTCCCAAAATAGAAGAAAAGAGATATTGATGCCTTATAAATTAGCCACTTTGAGGGGGGAAACTCTTTTACATTACATAAATAAACAATTCTTGGATGATACAAATGAAAAAACCCCCTTTCTATATATAAGAGTCCATGGAGTTACAATATAATCCTAGTCGACCTAATAATAATAATGTAGGACACAACAATAACAATAGTGGGCTTCTATGGGGCACAATAATAACAATATGGGGACTACATGGGCACAACAATAATAATAATGGGGCTATACTAATAAAAACAATAAGGGGATACACTAGTATTATAGGGACCTAACATTCCAAAAGCACTACCAGGCAAGGAAACATGGAACATGGATCTGCTAACTTAAATTTCATAGAGTGTTTATTATGCAGCTAAGTAGTATGCTCGATATAAAAAAACTATACTGTTTCAAATATGTTATCCTATGACCATACCTATGCTACCCAAGTAAGACTAGTAAAAGAGACCTAAGTATGTCATTATATTCCATTTATGATATAAAAGCATAGTCTTCACCAAATTAATAGTAGAAGTATAGGAATTCTAAGAAGAATACTTATATGTCTCGAGTATGTGATTATCGTTTACACATTTACAACAGGTGAAAAGTTATATGTATATAAAAACAAATATCAAAATCAATGTTTATAAAAATATTTTTTTTTTTATAAACATTGATTTTGATTACATCAGATCCTTCTTCGATGTTTCCTTGTCTAACAGTGTTTCTTATAAAAATTAAAATCAAAATATTTATATAAACATTTTTATAGACATTTATATGAAAATTTATACGTAATATCAAAATCAAATATTTTTATAAACATGCATATAATAAAGCATATGTTTCATGTATCCATCTTGAAGACTACATTGTGAATTTATGAGCATAACACAATTATTTTTAACCATAAGTACTAACATCCTTTCAACCCGCAAGCATATTTGCTATATTCATTTTCAATTTCATTAAAACATAAGAAATTGTAGAAAGCATTGGGGTCCTTGTTGAAACTCAATAGTTCTAGATGAAAATTTAAAACTCTATTAGATTCATGACATTGAAGTCTTTGTTGAAAGTTAATAGTTCTATGAAAAGTTAAAACACTATTAGATTCATGAATAGAGCTTAATTTATGTGTAAACTAATGAATATGCAAATATATTATGATTACATCAATTTTTTATTATCTAAGCAAATATATATGATTTAGATCATTCTAAGATCCACCCAAGAACAATGTTAAAGGACACCATTCATCAACACCACCATGTTATCCTTATCGAGGATATTAACACTACAAGGAAAAGACCCTCTAGTGGAGGTTATAACAGAGGTTTTTAGTGTTATAAAATTGGACAAAATTGTCAAAAAAAAAAATTCTACAACATTCGTTTTTGGTAACAGAGGTTTTGACGAAGCTGCTAACAACACTTCAACACAACTAAAAAAAATTGGGCTGCCAGAGGTTTTTATTGATTTTTTTCTCATTGGTGCGTGCATCATGTGAGAACGCACCGGTGCGTTTTACTATGTATGCATCGGTACTGTAAATATACCAAGCACCAAGATGGAAAATGAATTTCGGAAGCCCCGGGGCATTTAGAAACGTCCTGGTGCGTGTCACCCACAAAGATGCACTGGGCCAATAGAAGGTGCATGCATCAACACCGTTAAGGTGTAAAAACACACCAGGTCATCCACGCATTAAAACACACCAGGCCGTTATGTTATAAAAATGCACCGGTGCATTAAGGACAATCTATGCCGGTGCATGCAACGCCTATCCGCCCGCCCGAGTGGTAGTTGTCGATAAAGTGCACCGGGCGTTCTAATTGGTATTGGTATTTGGTGCAGTGCGCATGGGTTGTAGAAACATAATGGCGCGCAGTAACTAACACGAACCGATGTTTATTTTCTATTTTTTAGAAACATCGACTTGTGATAGTGCAATTATTGTGATTTTTTAAAATTAATTATTCATCAAAAGTCGACACATATCTTATAACTGTATTCATATCAATTAATTTTTTATTAGTGCATTTGAATGTGAGGTTTGGATGAATTTGTTATATCATATCATCAGATTTCACATATCTTAATTATAATATTTAATCATACATATATTTAATCAGTGGTGTAACATTTCACAGTGACAATGGAGAACGTAATAGAGTAAATTAAAACGTATTTTATAATATATATATATATATATATATATATATATAAGAAACTCTTTTTCATACAACATGAGACATTTATTGGTATCCCTTTGTCTTTCAATTGGGACACTATGTCCATTACATTAAAAAAATGGTTGATTTCACAGACAAATATTTCAAAAAATACAACGCCTTGCTTTGATATCCAAACATATTTATCATGATTGTTCACTGGAACTGTTGTCACTGCTCGAGCTACTTCCATGACTTGGGTTATTTGGAGGAATTTTTTGTTCATTGTGTTGATTGTTTTTTTCTTCTTCAGGTTCCATCTACAAACATAAAAATGAAGTGTAATTAGTTTATATACATTGGTGAGAATAATGAAAATTGCAATATTAAATAATATACATCAATGTAAATAGAAAAGAAATGTACCATAGCAAGAATTGACTCGTGAACTATACACATTCTTTCAAAACCAAATTTCATGCCATCTTTCAACAATTCATTTGTTGGAGCAGTTCCATACTTTGTTTCCTGCAAGTTTTATACCCCATAACAAATCATAGATTTAATATAAAAGTTTTTTTTGTTCTATTAATTAAGACGAAGCTAAGTAAAACAAGATAGATGCTTACAAATTCCATAATTAATTTTTGATATGCCAACATATACTAAAAGCACATATTTAACCTCGTGTCAATCAATTCTTCTGATGGTTCTACTTTGTATGTTAGCACCTATTTGAAGATATTCAATGATGATTGTTGTAAAAAAACTTAAAATATACAAAAATGAAATCTAGTTAAGTTGTTCTAAGGAAGTAACAATTACTCACAAATATAGATATCAACCCTTTTCTTCCTTGTCATCCTATTTTATGTGCTGAATGGGTTCCATTTTCTTTTCCTTTCTGTAAGAAAATACTTGAAAATTAATATTTAATGCTAAATTATTTATTTATTATACCTAATGATTGAAAAATTCAATGATTACATATTACATTTGAAGCACGTTGTTGTTGATATGGCTCCTCTTGCGATGCAATTTTGTCCATTTCTTTGACCATATCCTTGTACACCTTTTTGGACATTCCTACTGACATATTTATGATATCAGCTCGTTCATCTTTTGAGATTTTCTTAATCTTCCTGAAAATGTAACATGACAATAAACTATTTAATTTTTACATTGATATATGAAAACTAAATATACAAAAAGGGGATATTTATAAATGACGTTAACCAAATAGAAGACAGGACTTAGAAAAATAAAGGAATATTACTTTTTCTCAATCCTTCTTTTGTTGTTGTGCTGTTTTTTGCTGTTATGTTTTCTCCATATATCTTATCCACCACTTTCTGAAACCTATCCTAGTTTAAATAAAATTCTGTCTTTCGACTCATTGATTTGATTTTTGTATTGTGTTTTTGTTAATGTTTTATATCTGTCTAATTTAGAGTCACAAAGTTTTGTAAAAAAAAATTCCCCTTTTCGATAACCTTGATCACCACTCCATATGAGCTAAGGAGCAATTCATTTTCATTTGCATGTTCATTTTTTTTAATTTCTTAGAAAACATTCATTTTCTTCGATGTTGGTCCCTGTAGAACATTAAACATATCTGAATTAATAGATTGTTTGAAAAATGTTATCTAATATTTTTAAGTATATTATTATTTAAAATTTAAAAAAGAAACTCATATTGGATGGATAGTATTTTTTCATTCACTTGATTCAAAATTCTGCAATTTTTCCATCAAGCTTTTACGCTCTTCTGGGCCTAGATAAAAAATAATCTTATTGAGCTTCATCATTTTGTGGCTCTGCATGATACACACTAAACAATACATATTAGTTAAACTTACATATAGTTCAAAAATAATAATTTTTGTAAAGAATTTACAAAGAACTTGCCTTTTTTTCTTTTCTAGATGCACTATTAGTATTTTTGTTACTTGAACTCTTGTCAGCCATTTCTTTATCAATATGAAACCTGTACCATTCATTAATATATTTTATAAATAAATCACGTACTTTTCAAGTAAAAAAAAATCAAGAAAATGGTGCGCCTTTCGCAACTTACGCACCGAACGCGGTGCGGTATGTTCTTATAAACACACCACCAATATAGTAGAAACATCGTACGGTGCTCTTTGTCAAAAGGGAGACCCAGTGCATTATATTAATACCGAAGCACTAATTAACATAAACATAAATTAATAAAAAATGGTTTTTATCAAACAATATTTTTTGTCAATATGAGCCCGGTGTGCTATACTATAATCGCACACTAGTACACTATTTTAAACAGTGCACACCGATTAACAAATGTTGTTTTTAAATAATTTGTGCAAGGGCCGACAGGGATTGGGATCTAACTCTGCAAGTAGTATCGCGGGTCAGATGTCATACGCCTATATATATAGTAATACAAACCCTATAAATCCAAAATGAAAAGCCCTAATTGTGAAGTCACATAAACAAGAAGAAGCAAGGGTTTAATGTAAGAATGGATTTTTTTGTTTTTTTTTGTTTTCTGAATTTTAATTAAATGTAAATAGGAATAGAGATTGTAAATGATTTTATTAGTAAAATGCACTATAAAAGTTAAAAAATTTACTATGCATATATTAAATCTAACATAAACTGTAAAAAAAACAATTATTACAATAAAATTTAATAATTTTACTATACTACAGATTTTTTGTGTGAATCACCAAATGTTTCAAATTCTAATTCTCTGAATAGTTTTGTTGTTTGAAAGTATTTTGTTGCTCCACAGTGCTCTCGTGCTCTCTTGCTCCAGGTTTGTCTCTCGTGCAAATCTGTCCTTGAATTTTTTCAAAAATAATGAAATAACAAATAAATTTTACTATTTAAAGAATTTTTTTATGAAATTAGATTTCTGAAAATAATTTGTTGCTCATTTTTCAATTTACCACTTTTTTTCACTTCAAAAAAATAAAGTTGTGATTTTTTTCCCTGATATTTGGTGCGTTTGTTAACTAATATCATCGGTGCGTTCAATAATAAAACTGCACTGGTGCGGTTAACAATACATTATCATTGATAACAATAACTCATTTTTTAAGGCACCGAAGTTACTTTTAGGTATGCACAACAAAATTTATTGTTGATTTTGCTAAAATGCAAGGAGAAAATATCATAATTATATCAAATGGACAATTCTTCAAAATCCAGCTCGTTCCATAATATTTTTCAAAGTCCTTTGTGGAGTTCTCCCTATCCATCTCCAGACGTAATTACTTAAGGTTTTATATATGTTTTCATTATATAATTGAATTTATTTATTTTATCCATGTCAATCAACTAAATAAAATTAATGTATACAAATTTGTAGGTTCATGCAGATTCAGAATCGTGTTCAGATGCACAAAATATTAAAACAATTCCAAAACATCGAAAGCTCTTATTAGGAGCAGCATACCGCAAGGCGTGGTTAGTGAATGAAAATGGATAACCGCTTCACCCTGGCAATTGTAACATGCCATCTTCTAGCCACAATCCTAGGACAATGATGGCAATAATAATTGTTTGGTATAATATAATTATTTCAACGTCAAACCAATTAATCATGCATTGACATGCTTACTAATTGATATCATCAATTTTGTACTAATCATGTTCGAATATATATTTTTGAAATTATTAGGATTCTAGTGATGATGACCGACCTACCTACCATCTTCCGTTGCACCCCACGGAAATGTCAAATAGAGAGAAGGATGAATTAAGAGAAAAACTCAGAGAGGAAAAATACCAAGAATGTTTGAATCAACCACCTATTCAATTCTGATTACGTTCAGATTCACCAATTAGGAATGACTACATCAATAGTAGTTCTTCACAAGTTGGAAATGGAGGCAATCAAATAGAGGTTGGTATGGATGATTACTTATGCACATATCACTGATACCTCTTTCGAAAGCCTTAAATTTTCTTCCACCACCCCTCTCTTTAGATTTGGTGGTCAGTCAAAGTCTACCCAGTTAGGGACAATGATGTTACTGTACAGCTTGAAAGCAAAGTTTGGCTTATTGAATGCATGTTTCTCGGAAATTCATAGGACTAATGGAGGAAAAAGTCAGGTGAGATTTTCCTTTCTCAAGGAAAATATATTTTGAAGATGTTAGAAAGATGTGAGTCGGTGGAATGCAAGTCTGTGTCTACTCCAATGGAACTCAACTTTAAAAAGCTATGTGGAAATGTTTTTGGTCCCGAATTGGCAAATCCTTATGAATATAGACAACTTGTGGGGGGATTGATGTTCTTGGTAAAATCTCAACCAGGCATATGCTTCATTGTAAATAATTTGATTCATTTTATGGTTGAGCCTCATCACATACATTGGGTTGCTGCAAATAATATCTTAATTATCTTAACGACACTATCAACTATGGACTGAGATATACGGTCGGGAATTTGAGGCTACATGGATATTTTGATGTTGACTGGGTTGGTAGTGTGTTGGATAGAAAGAGCACGTTAGGATGTTGCTTCTATTTGGGATTTGCTTCAATTTCTTGGATGAGAAGGAAGCAGAAATCAATTGTCTAAGCATCGTTGAGGTTGAATATATTGCAGCTAGTATGGCCTATTGTGAAGCTATTTCGTTGAGGAAGCTCTTCATTGAGATATTTGAGCATGTGTTGGATACCACCATTACATATTGCGACAATCAAAGTGGGATTCACCTTTCAGAGAATCATGTGTTCCACGACCGCTCCAAGCATATCTATATCAGGAATCACTTTATCCGTAATATGGTACAACAGGTAGCAATAAGTCCCCAACACATCAAGACAGATGAACATGTTACAGACATCCTCACAAAGCCCTTAGGGAAGTTCAAGTTATTAGCCTTCTGAGAAAGACTTGGAATAGTGGAAGGACCCTCCCATGAGGGTCCTTCTTGAGTTGGACATTGAGATTTGGGAGCTCCTGGAGTACTTCTTGGAGTTATGTTTGACCATAGGGTGAGTGGTTCACCTTCCCCTATGATACCACATGGTGATATATGTGAGCATAGGGTGAGTGGTTCACCTTCCCTTATGGTTGATGATATATGAATAGGATGAGTGGTTCAACTTCTCCTATGGCATCTGAATAGGATGAGTGGTTCACCTTCGCCTGTGGATGCCCCAACATACATCCTTCCCTTAAAACTTGGGAATATTGGGAAGTACATCTCATTTGGCCAATGAGTAGGGAAAATTGGTTAGGACCATAACACTACACATGGATGCATCTTGCACTGTCATAATCCCTATGTCTAGGATGCATAATGTTCAAAAACTTGATCGCTCAAGATTAAGTATGGTTTGGGTTCCACCCCTGGTTTGGACTGACTATTGTCAGTGGAGAGTGGTAAGGTCTTGTGACTCTCTCTTGACATTAGCTATCTTCTTCAAACTTCACACTAGCTAATGACTTCATGAAATTTGTCAAGTTTAGGTATGGGCGGACGATCGTAAAGCCATATTAGGTGTGGCAATACCTAGGAGTTGGAGGAAACCAATCAAGGTGTAAATGTAAATGATTATGATATCACTTGGGGTTTACTTCATGGGAATGGTGTCTTTAACATGCAAAGCTACATGTAACAATCATCTCCATGGGTGTTTTTTTCTTTTGTATTCTTTGTTTTTCCTTTGAAAGTCCCTTTTTGATATATATGCATTTCATTACATAGGGATTGAGATACTTTTAATTAAGCTATTTCTTTTCTTGTGCATCCATTACACTAAGACCTGGGGTGATGACCTAGAGTAAGGGGATATAGCTTAAACTTCTTTAGATTTTAATTTATAATTTATATCGTGCTCTCTCTTTTCTTTATATAGTTGCACTAACCTCTAACATCCTAGATCATTACCCTTTGATTTTTATTTATATAATTACATTAACTTTGAGCATCCTAACCCCTTCTTCTTATGTATATATTATTTTGAAATACATGTAACAACTAAAAAAAGACAATGAAATATGTTAAATATAGAAAAAATACAAACACATCCTTATAGTGAATCCAGGAATACCCTTTTCTCCGAGAGTAACAAAACTTGATTAGAACACATATGATGGGCATTAAGGTGAACGGAGGTAAAAAGAACAACTTGCAATTATCATGATTCATTATTTGATAACTCCGTTAGTGTGGAATGTTGTTCACATTCTTAAGTTTGTTTTTATGTGGGTTGTAAATAGATATTCCAATTTCTGTACGGTAAATCGGGATTCCAAAATTGTAAGAGGTCATTATTAGTTTGAATCGCTATCAATACGGTGTATGAGGATTTGGATTTAAATTTGAAGTAATTTTATTTTTTTGTTATTTTATTTATTCTAAAATTGTTTAAAATTAGGTGTTGATTTGTTTAATTATAAGTTTGAATAGTAAACTTCATAGAATCCCAGAGCTTTTTCACAATTAGAGTGTTTTAGAGATGTTTTATCATAATTTGTTGTTCAGTCACAAGTTTTAGTTGTGAATTTTTGAGAATCTTATATCACAAATTTGTTGTTCAATCAAAAGTTTGAATTGTGAACTCTTCATAATTCTAGTGTACAAGGGGTTTGCAGGTGTTGATTATACTGGAGTTGTGAACTCTCTAAAATCCCAGTGTGGATTTTCTAAGTGCTGAATTTATATTTGAGTTGTGAACTCTCCACATTTCCAATGCCCCATAGTTTCTCATTAAACTAGTTGAATTTATATATGCAATCAAAAACCCAATTTAAATAACAAATTAAAAATTTACTAAAAAAAATTTCACAAAATTGTAACTAAATCTCCAAAATGTCATTTTTTTTTCTTCTTTGTCTCGATTCTAGTTAATAAAAGTTATCTCGCTCTGCGTATAAATGGTCTTGAAATTCCTGGCAATGCATCTGGTTCGAATTTATTCTGAGATTTGTTTCCTGCAGTTTACTTTCAGTGTAGGTCAAGAAAATTTTAACCATTTGGGTTGAAATCGAAACCTCAGGAAAACAATATTTAATTATAGGATCATAAGAGAGTCCTGCAAACAACCCAGGTGGTTACCGAGTCGGGGATTGCAATATTTGTGGAAGTCCAGAGCAAGACGATGAAAAGGAGGTTACAGAATTTGATGATGGTTTACATAAATCTGTAAATTGCCCATGTAGTTTAATAGTGAAATGAAACGAAACACGGGCGGCCAACGAGAGATTGAGATCAAGAGAGACACTTAATTATAGGAGTGTCTAAATTGTATTTTTGATGGTGAAAATAGATTCAGCCACTTGGAGTATTATTGTTAACTTTTATTTATTTTTTAACAATGAATCTTTTGGTTAGTATAAATTATATTAGATGTGATTGGTATTAATATTTGGTCCACGCCAAAATTTTGGTTAGAAAGTTATTTTCGCTATAGAATGTGGTTATTTTTTTCATAAACACTTAATTATAAAAGTGTCTAAGTTGTATTTTGATGATGGTGAAAATAGATTCAGCTATTTGGAGTATTATTGTTAACTTTTATTTATTTTTTTAACAATGAATCTCTTGGTCAACTTAAATTATATTAGATGTGATTGGTATTAATATTAAAGTTAACAATAATACTCCATAAGTGTTTAGCAAATTTTATAATAAAAAAATTGTAACTAAGTAAATTCAATATTTTTTTATAATTAAAAGTTACATTTTCATTGATTTATATTTAATTTTTTAATAAATAAAAAATTTCTTAAATTTAAAATTTTCTAAAATTTATTTAAAATTTAAAATTTTCCAAATTTATTTTAAATTTTAAATAACTTTATTTGACAAATTATTTTATGAAAATATTTTAATTTTTGTATAGAGTGATTGAAGATTCAAACATACATATATGGATGACAATTGTAACTTCCTGTTTTACTCTTTTACTTTTTACTTGTTGTTACATGAGTTGTTAAGACATATTCAAAATTAGAAACGAATGAGGCATTCGTTAATGACATTAACACATGAATTTTATTTAAAGATTTAATTAAATGATACTTTTATTTTTGAGTAAAAGGTGAAAGTAACTGTGTGGTAAAATATTCCAAGAAACTCAGGAAGAGGTTGAGACAGTTATGACAGTTACCTTCCCAAAAAGGATTTAAGAAAAAATCCTAGTAGGGAATGGGGTTTTGTGCAGAAAAGGTATAGGGTTAAGCTGAAGCTTTGTCTTTGAGTTATCCTGAGCTAGTGAGAGAACCAGTGGAACTCAGAAGTTCACCCTAGAGAAGCAAGACTGGATTTTGGTTAAATCTTGTGGTCTAACTTCCTATCTCAAAAATTTACCTCAGACCTGGTGAGGAGAAAGGGGGGAGCGAAGGACGTAATATGCTCGCTCAAGGTTGGGAGGAACGACAGTTACTGTGAAAACATGTACTCTGAAGTAGGTACACTTTACTGTTTTATGTTTACAGTTAAAGTTTGTAGTCTTTAATACAGGAAATAAATTGTAGAACATTTATAACTTGAGCATCTATGTACAGAAGAAAAGAACAGTAGAATAACTAAGTAACTAGTTCTAGGAAATAACAGAACATGTCTGTTGCATTTTAGAATTAAACAAAATTTGCGTAAAACCTAAACTCCTTAAGTTATCATTCATCGAAAATATGGCCAGAGCCTTAATATAAACATTCAGTCCTCCAATAGAGGCAAATCATTCAACTAAGTCCACGACAAAAGCAGATTAAATTGAAGGCCGAAACCACCCTGCCCGCAAGATATGCAGAGGAAGGGATAGGGAATTACCAAATGGAAAACTGTGCTTAAATAAATAAGCTTAATAAGGACAGCGCCTACCTCAGATTTCTGAAGAAAGGAAGCAGGTTGCCATTCGATGCTTCTGGAAGAGCCCGAGTCAACATCAAGTTGTGTCTCACCGTAAACAAACAATAAAACAAGATTGTGAGAAAAACGAGGATTCAATTTGTAAACCTCACAATACACATGTTAAACCTCTATGCAAAATAGCTTAGCATGAAAAACTTACTGAAGTATATAGTGTCGTAGGAGCTTGTAGGAGATGGGTCCAACACCATCTGAGACGTGGAGACACAATAGTTGTACAAAACCAATAGGTGTGTTGGCGGGTGGAAGAGCTTGCCCAGTTGTGGGTTTACATTTAGAACCATTCACAAGATGCCGAGAAGTTTCGTCGATAGTAATAGGCTCCATATACCTTAGAAGGAGGTAACGAGGAACCAAGAAAATGGTTGAGCAGTCCATCCTCACCAGTAGAACCTCATGACAGAGAAATCTTGGGAGGAAGGGTTTGTTGTTGCAGAGCCAAGTTCAACAACAGTGAGAGCAACAATGGGACAGAGGCGGGAGGTTAGGGGTGGGTGTGTTGTGTAACCAGCTCCAAAAATAGAAGAAAAGAGATATCAACGCCTTAGAAATAAGCCACTTCGAGGGGGCAACCTCCAATACATTACATAAATGAACAATTCTTGGATGATACAAATTAACAAAACCTCCTTCTATATATAGGAGTCCATGGGGCCATAATATAATCCTAGTGGGGCCACAATGTAATCCTAGCCGACCTAACAATAATAATGTAAGGGCACAATAATAACAATATGGGGGTTACAGGGGTACAATAATAACAATAAGGGGGGCTACACTATTAATACAGGGACTTAACATGCCCCTCTCCTTCAAACAAGTGTTGTCCTCAACGCTTGATTATTTCTTGATGCTTCTGTATAAAATTCTCATCCTCCCATGTGGAATCTTCTACAGGAAAGTTCTTCCACTTGCTGAGATACTCTGAAATTGATCGTAATTGTCGATTTCTTGTTTTTGTGACTGCTTCAAAACTTCTTTTGATGTGATGTTGATCTTCCTGTTGTTTCATTAGATTCTGCACCAAAGTTGGGTTATCCTTTGAGAGTTGGACAACTTGTTGTTGATGCTCGCTGTGATCTTCCACTACTTTACCATCCATATTAGATTTTATTTTATCCTTCAAACCATCCAACTTAGCCTTCATTTCTGCTTTTAAACCATCTATGTCATCTTCAGTTTCTCTTCGTAAGATCGAAATTTTTTGCACTTGGTACCGTAATTTTGATATCTCATACTGCAATTATTCCACTTCATGCATCATAGTATAGATTTCTGAGGGCTTAATGGGTGTTGAATTCTTTTTAGGAGGCATTTCAGAATGAAATACTAAAATATATGCTCAATAGGCCCTTGGAATCACTTCAAACTAATTTTTCAAACAAGATTTATGCAATTCGGGAAAAACAATACACACCTTTTACTTGCTTTTGAGGAGCTCTATATTGGAATTGGATTATCTCTGTGATTGCAATTCTTCAATATCTGAAATTCAGAAATGAAATAGCCCTCTGAATTCTCTTTTGAATGCCATAGGTATGACCTGATTTGGATTATCCAAGACAAAGTTGTGTCCAATCTCCCACAATGACCTAATTATGGACTGGTTCAGTAGAGCGAACTTGTATGACTTGCCACGTGTCACTGTTTTGTCCTTTGTCTTTGAACTTGATAGCCAAGAAACTACATTTTGTGTAATTGCGACCACTTTTTACGGCACTCCAATCAGATGCCCAGAGAGAGAGTTATTGAAATTTTCCCACGATCACCTCTTTGAGATGAAATTCAGGAGCCTAAACTAGAACTACCTTCCACAGATCATATCTCCAAAAATTTTGCGAACCAAGATCTGAAATTTTTTGATGACTTTCCTCAGGAATTCAGGTTCGCACCATAAAAATTTCAGATTCTGAACGTTGGTAGAAAAAATTTTATAGCGCAAATACCACGATGACCTGTTTAGGAGCCTGAAAAAAGACCTAACTTCCACAGATCATATCTCCGAAAATATTTTGAACCAAGCTATGAAATTTTTATAACATCTTCCGTACCAAGTCACACTAAAATTTTAGGCTCTTGAACTTTTGTGAGAAAAAAATTATAGCGAAAGTGCTACGATGACCTGTTTCCTGAGCGTCGAAACCCCAGAATTCAAAACCCTTCGATACTAAATGTTGTAGTGTAATTCGGGGTCGTCCAAAAACAGAATGAGAAAAGAGATATCAACGCCTTTAGAAATGTCACTTTCGAGGGGGAAACCCCTCTAATACATTACATAAATGAATACCCTGGATGATACAAATGAACAAAACCTCCTTCTACATATAGGAGTCCATGGGGCCACACCATAATCCTATAAATAACAATGTAACTTAGCCCACCCAACAATAATAATGTATGTTAATAATAATAATAATGTGTGTTGAAGTAGCACACAACAATATAAATATATCAACATAATAAGGGGCTACACTATTAATATAGGGACTTAACAGGGTGGTTACCCTAACCCACCTTCTCTGCCTAGATCTCTATTGGATGCAATGGATAGAAGATCGACGGTGGATGAGTTCCAGACAACCCGGAAAGGTGGAGGCCATAACACTAAGTTCGAGAACTGGATGCGAGAACATAAATGGATAACAATATAATTTATGCTATGTCCAAGTGGTAACTTAAGTCATTAACTGACAAACGCATGACATAATCCCAATGTGTACCCTAAATCATTAATACTTGTACACCCGAATAGTCGTGTTAACACAATGATATCAATGTCGAATCTTGATGTAGGACTTTATAATGTGTTTAACAAGAAATTCATAATTTTTGGGTTAAAAACATTGTCTAAGGTTTTTAGTGCAATTAACATTGGTAGCATGTTGATTAATGTTGTTGATTTATATTACAACTTTATAATTAGAATTGGTGTGAGGAGTATACGTAAGTTTAAAATTTTTATTTGACTAGTGGTAAATGTGGTTATTTAGTTAGTGGTTGTGACAAGTGGTATCAGAGCCTAAGTTACAAAACTTGGCCCAAATGAGCCATAACCATTTTTATGTTATGGATTCTATTAAAGTTAATGATTTAATATTGTGTTAAGTACAGGAACAGGTTTCGATAGTCTGCCATGAGAAGAGGATCAAGTCAAAACCCACTCAGAGGCATGGGAGAGACCTATATTGTGACCAATCCTAAGGTCAGTCCCAAAATGTGGGTGCGGTTAAGTGTGGACCAACACCAACAAACAAGAAGAATGTTGGAAGAATAGGAATGGTAGACAAACAAGTTGTTGGACATTGTACAATAGTTACAAACAGAAATGCTTAAAGTTCACGGTGATAATGAAAGGTTGATGAGAGAGCAAGAGAGGATACTGAAGAGTTTGTTGGATAGAGAGGATCCTCCCAGTGGAAAACCTAGTCCTGAGAGAAACACTCAGGAAAATAGAGAATCGTGTCAAGCAGTACATGATCATGTTGAAGACAGTCAAACACCAAGAATCCATAAAAGTCGTACATATAATGAAGTAGAATTTGGAAATTTCATGGAAGAACAAGCGCTGAAAAAGTAGAAAGTAGAATTGCAGGGTTAATTTCGAAAGATCAAGCATCCTACCTTTGATGGAGAGGCAGAGAAAATGGCGGAAGCTTGGATAATAAATATGAATAAGTACTTCCAAGTTTATGAGTATAACAACAAAATTAAAGCCCACCTAGCCATTTACCAACTGTGGGAGAAAGCAACATTGTGGTGGGAGGAAGTGAAGAATGTACGAGGAGTGGAAGATCAAAATGTAACTTGGGATGAATTTCAGCAGTACTTTAAAGACAAGTACCTGACAGAAATATTTTACGATGAGAAATCCAGAGAGTTTCATGATCTGAAACTGTGCCAAATGACTATGGACGAATTTATTACAAAATTCACGTCTTTACTAAGATATGTACCTTACCTGCGTGATTAAAAGGCCAAGGTGTAGCGATTTTTGAGCAATTTTCCAACTCATATGAAAGAAAGAATTGAGTTCGTGAATCCGACGACCATGGATGAAGCAATAAGAAAAGCACGAATGTGCTATCAACAGTCCAAGGCGAAAGGAGAAGTTGGGAAAAGTTGTTCACCTCGAAAGGGGCATAAAAGTTTTACCAATAACAGAAATAGCAGATCAAGCAATTTCAAGAATGTTGCAAGACATCCACTTAGCAAACAGAATGGTAAAAGCCAAACCAGAAACAAGTGGACTGGGGAAGAAAGGCCTAATGAAGCTTCTAGTAGACCCGATATTGGGCAACCCCAGAAACCCCCGTTGCAGTGCTGGGGATGTGGATAAGCTCATTATTTTAAGAACTACCCACACCGAGGACAGAATGAGGTGGCAAAAAATATGCAAGAAGTTTCAACAATGGGGGATGTAGCTCGAAACATACCCAAAATCAACGCAGCACTGGATGATCGATAAGCAGATTACCAACCAACCATGATAGTTAGAAGGTAAGATTCAAACACGAGCTATTTCTATTCTAGTTGATCCTCGTGCCAGCTTGAGTTACATACACCCTCGTGTAGTTGAAAGCAGTAAATTTCAGGAACATAAATTTAAAAAGCCATGGTTGGTTCAGCTGGCTACAAGGACTAGAAGACGGGTTCATTCCAAGGTACCCAATTGTGAATTGAATATTGGGGACCAACACATAACTGTGGAACTCAAATTTCTACCACTGGGTTCTTATGATATATTGCTGGGGATGGATTGGCTGGAAAGACATTGGTCCTTAGTGGAGTGTAAGAATAAGATTATACATTTTAATTCTAATGATGGGTCAAGACAGGAACTGCAGGGCATCAAAAACCCTTTGAAGCTGCGACCCATTATTGCATCACAACTAAGTAAATATATAAGGAAGGGTTGCCAGCTTTATGCAATTCAAGTTAGGTTCACCAATGCAAAAGATAAGACTGCTATGTTAGAAAATATTCCTTTTGTACAGGAATTCCAAGATGTTTTTCCTAAGGATATTCCAGGGCTACCACCAAAAAGAGACATAGATTTTACTATTGAATTAATACCTGGGGTAGCACTTGTGTCCCAGACTCCATACAGATTGAGTGCACCGGAGTTAACAGAGTTAAAAATGCAATTGCAAGAATTGATGGATAAAGGTTATATTCGACCGAGTGTGTCCCCATGGGGAGCACTAGTGCTATTCGTAAGGAAGAAGGATGGTACCATGCGTATGTGCATGGATTATCGCCAGCTCAACAAGCTGAATTTTAAAATAAAGTACCCATTACCATGCATCGATGATCTAATTGACCAAGTTAAAGGAGCTACAGTATTCTCCAAAATTGACTTAAGGTCAGGCTACCACCAAATCCGTATCAAAGACAAAGATATAAACAAGACAACTTTCTATACCAGGTATGGACATTACGAGTTTGTGGTGTTACCGTTTGGGTTAACCAACGCACCAACAAAATTTATGAGCTTAATGCATGGAATTTTTCACCCATATTTGGATAAATTCGTGTTAATATTGATTGATGATATCTTAATTTACTCAAATAATATAGAAGAGCACAAAGAACATCTGCATATTGTGCTGAAAATGGTAAGAGAACATCAGCTCTATGCCAAGTTCAGTAAATGTGATTTATTTAAGGAGCAGATCCAATACTTGGGGCATGTAATTTCGGTGGAAGGAATAGTTGTAGACCCGGAAAAGATAAAGACAATTATGGAATAGAGGGTCCCAAAGAACGTAGCAGACATACATCCGTTTATGGGTTTGGCTGGTTATTACCGACGATTTATTAATGGTTTCTCCAAAATAGCTTATCCTATTACCTCTTTGCAAAGGAAAGGACGATTTTTTAAATGGACTCAAGAATGCCAAAACTGTTTTGAGTTGTTAAAAGAGTTGTTAATCACTGCTCCTGTCTTGAAGGTAGCAGATTCCAGTAAAGAATTCAAAGTATGTACTGATGCATGTAAGGAGGGTGTAGAAGCAGTGTTGACTTAGGAAGGAAGAGTCATAGCATATGAGTCTAGGAAGTTGAAGGATCACGAGCAACGTTATTCAGCATATGATTTGGAGCTGACTGCAGTTGTGCATGCCTTGTGGATATGGAGGCATTATCTGCTAGGGAAAAGATTCGTTCTGAGGACCGATCATAGTAGCTTAACTAGATACTTTAAGTAGGCTGATTCGAATGCTCGTCAAGCGAGATGGAATGAATTTCTTAGTGAATTTGATTTCGATATTCAACATGTGAAAGGAAAAGAGAAAAGGGTGAAAGATGGCTTAAGAAAAAAACTGCACAGCATTTATGAACTTTATTTTAACCAGAATGAATTTAATATTCAAGATCAGATTTTGGAAGAAGCAAGGGAGGACCCAGAATATCAGAACTTGTGGCAACAAGTAAAATATGATGAAGGACGAGGAAAGCAGTCCAAATATGAACTCAATGGAAAACAACTTCTTGTTTTCCGGAAGAGGATATATATTCCCAATCATAATGGTCTAAGGAGAATTATTTTTGATGATTATCATAGGAGCACCTATGTCGAGCATCCAGGATACCAAAATATGTTAATAGCAATCAGAAAAGACTACACCTTGCTGGGGATGAGAAGGGACATAGCTGAATATTTGACCAAGTGCCTTGATTGCCAATAGATTAAAGTGGAGCATCAACACCCTGCAGGATTGCTTCAACTAATTCCAGTGCCTGAATGGAAGTGGGAAGTAATTTCCCTTGACTTTATCACGAGACTACCCAGAAACAAAAAGCATAATGATTCTATTATGGTGGTAGTCGACAGACTTAGCAAAGTGGCACATTTTATCCCCGTTCAATCTACATATAAGACGGTGAAAATTGCTGATATTTTTATGAAGGAGATTTTCAGGTTGCATGGTATTCCTCGAGCAGTCATTTCAGATCATGATGTGAAGTTTACATCTACATTCTGGAAGACACTATTTAGTGGATTGGGAGCGAAAATACAATTTAGTACTGCTTACCACCCGCAGATGGATGGGAAAATAGAAAGGGTAAATCAAGTTTTAGAAGACATGTTGTGCATGTATGTAATGCAACATCCAACAAAATGGGAGGAGTAACTACATTTGGTTGAGTTTTCATACAATAACGGGTATCAAGAATCCCTTAAGATGAGCCCTTTCGAAGCATTGTATTGGAGATAGTGTCAGACTCCTATAAAATGGAGTAGTCTAGAAAACAAAATGATGCTTGGACCAGATATGCTAGAAGAAATGGAGCGGTAGGTCAAGAAAATTAGGCAGAACTTGAAAGAGGCACAAGATCGGCAAAAGGTTTACACTGAAATGAAAATAAACTTTCGGGAATTTGTAGTAGGGGACCATGTGTATGTGCAAATCAAGCCAAAGAAAAGCACTCTTCAATGAAATGATTGTGTCAGTTGGCTCCCCACTACTGCGGACCTTTCAAAGTCTTAGAGAGAATAGGGCCATTTGCCTATCAACTGGCCTTACCAAGCCATATATTAGTGCACAATGTATTTCACGTGTCTTTATTGAAGCGTTATTTACACGATTCTAAGCAAATCATACATTGGCAGGGTATACATGTAAGTCGACAAAGTCCTACGATTTGAATACAATAATTTTCTGATCTGAACTAATTCAAAATCTTGCTGCTTGTAGGTAGAACCGGACGGTGAGTTCCTAGTAGAACTGTAGCATATCCTAGATCAGAGAGAAATAACGCTCTGGAAGCGAGTCATCCCCCAAGTTAAAGTGCAGTGGAAGCACTTTGGCCTAGACGAGGCTACTTGGGAAGACGAAAAAGTTATGTTTGAGGCTTATCCCGAGATGTTCTCAGGAAATGAGTAACACCGAGGACGGTGTTTCTTTCAGCGGGGGAAGATGTAACTTACTGTTTTAGTCTTTTAATTTTTACTTGTTGTCACATGAGTTGTTAGGACATATTCAAAATTAGAAATGAATGAGGCATTCGTAATGACATTAACACGTGACTTTTATTTAAAGATTTAATTAAATGATAATTTTATTTTTGAGTAAAAGCTGAAAGTATAACTGTGTGGTAAAATATTCCAAGAAACCTAGGAAGAGGTTGAGACAGTTTTGACAATTACCTTCCCTAAAAGGATTTAAGGAAAAATCCTAGTAGGGAATGGGGTTTTTTGCAGAAAAGGTAGAGGGTTCAGAATTTGATGCTTTGGCTCTAAGTTATCCTGAGTTGGTGAGAGAACTAGTGGAACTCAGAAGTTCACCCCTGAGAAGCAAGACTAGATTTTGGTTAAATCTTGAGGTCTAACTTCCTGTCTCAGAAAATAACCTCAGACCTGGTGAGGAGCAAGGGGGGAGCGGAGGACGTAATTGCCTCACTCAAGGTTGGGAGGACCGATAGTTACTGTGAAAACTTGTACTCCGGAGTAGGTACACTATTACATAGTAATTTTTCACCGTCCCTGCAATCCCCGTCCTGCACATTGGAGGGCCTTTTCCGTGACCTGTGAGCAGTGACATAACATAAAACCACTTTCATGGCATCCCCCTTAACAAGGACAATCATTCCTCTGAAGAAAGTTTCCCCTGAAAAAACCTAAAAAATGACCTTTTGGCCTTGGCGCGACCAACCAGCTCAGCCCTCGTGCCAATGGGGGAAATCCACCAAAGAGGGTGCGCCAGCTGGCGCTCTGTCCTAGTGTATTGCTCGCACCAAGCTTAATAAGGATTGTTTTTTTTAAATAAATGGCATAAGTTTGATTCTAACCAACTCCTGAACGAGTCTCTAAAATGAGTTGGGAGGTTTGGCTCTGAATCTCCATGTAGGGGAAGTGGTTTTCCACCTATCATGGAAGCTTCCTTGAGGATAGGGCCAATCCCACAATTGTAGGGATCCCAACTCCCCTTCCACCATCTATATAAGCTTTCCATTTTCCCTTAGCAAGCTAGAAGCAAGAGCTGAATCTGTAGCAAGGAGACTATCGCCAGACAACCTTTGAGAGCCAAGACGAATAGAGAGAGCTTTGTCCCATTTCCGACGAGCTTCGTTGACACGTGCTCCACTGTCGACCCCGCCGAAGGAAGATCCAGCGTCAGAGCTTAAGGTTGTATCATACCTTGGTTTTATTAATGATAAGTGACTTTGATTATGGTTTCATTCGTGTATCTTTATCTTCGATGCAATGAATTACATATTCTCTGACTGATGTATAGTTACAAGATTTAGATTCTATGCTGTGTATCATTGTGTTTCTTCACGTGTGTGCAGGTGTTCGGATGCGCTAAGCGAAGGGATCATGATCTGCCAAAGCGAAGGACGAGAAGCGTCATCCTTCCTTCGACGACCATCGCATAGGACCTGAGGTAGGAAACTTGTCATTTCTTGTCATTTTGTAACTAGAGACCTGCATCACTGTGTGATTGATTGTTGCTAGACCCGATCTGGGCTAGTAGGGATCGCCTCTGTCCGCAAAGGGGATTTACCTCTCCAACAAACTAGCGACTCCACTGGGGATTTGATTGGAGCTTGTCTTGTCTCTTTCGATTGCTTTTGGCTTCTATCTGCTTGATTTTATTTTCTGGTCTGTCTCTTTCTAGTGTAGAACCTCTGTTCAGCCCCCACCATACCTGATCTACTCTCTGCTTGCTCTTTTTCACTTATGTCATAAGTAAACTCGATTGGCGCACTTTTTAGCCTGACATTCGTGCCAGCTGGTGCCTGTTTCTTGTTAAGTACCCGTGCCAACCCTGTTTTGGCGCCAGATGCAGCCAAACAGTCGCGCCAACCCTGTTTGGTGCTAGGGTTCACTTGTTTTTGAGCTCTCTGAGTCTGATTTTTGGTTTTTGGTGTTATTTTATGACTGTCTGAGTGTATTGAAGCTCTTTTTGACTATGTTAGACCTATATCCTCCGGTTGTTTGCCCTCTACCTTCAGTTTTACATTCTAACCCTGGGGCATCTAGGTGTTATCGTGTGTTGAGCCTCCCGTGGGAGTTTTTGGGTTTTGCTTGTTCAGTCGACTTCGTTTCTGCTTCGTTGCATTTATTTGGTTGGTTTTCATTGTATCATTGAGGTACTTGAGTGATTTTTCTCTTGTTCATTCGAGTTTCACTTTGTCTCATTTCGAGCCTAGATCACACGGCTTGTGTGAGTCTTTTGGGGGATTCCTCTTTGATTTGAGGGATTTCTTCCATCAGTTTGAGTTCTGATTGTGTGTTTTGCATTGGGTGAACTTGATTATTTCTACTATTTTGATTTCACTTCTCAAATTGGTTTTCTCATTAGTTTTTCATTTTGTTTGGTGCATTGTGCTCTAAAACCTTGAAAATATAAAAACAATTCTTTTGCTTTTGATTAGTTAGTAAAAATTAAAAACTTTTCTGCATTATTAGTGTTATATAACTCTAAAGGAAAATCTTTTAGTTACATTAGTGTGCATTAGAGACACTAGTGGTTGTTTTGTGATCATTTTGTTGATGTTTGGAAAGCTCTCAACCTTCCCGTAGTTAGCTATTCATCGAACAAAGTGATATATTGTGGCATGTAGTGTGCATTTAGAGGATTTTTGAGACATAACATTCGGTAGGGCCTGAAATTGAAACATAATTGAAGATCAACTCTAAAATTTATTCAATTTACCTTAAGGCAGCATTGAAACATTATCGAAATATCTAGAGGTCTAGGCTAGTGACGTGTTCCGGCGTCGTTAAACCTAGTAGCTATCGTTCGCCTCTTGAATTTAGACAGCGCTAGTACGGACTTGTGCTCCCTGTACCATCGCGTATATAAAGGGAGACCCCACTAGGTTTCTATCCTTTATCTGTAGGAAGCCAAGTCTGCCGCCTTATACCCGTGATACACCGGACACAACATTCGGGGAGATTGCCTGCACGTACGTCAAGTCCTTGGTTGATTTTTCTTTCATTTTTGAACCAAGGTGTATATTGTAGTTCACGAATATCTGGTACAACCTTTTGCCTAGAGTTCCAGAGTAGTCATTTTGATCTTTTCTAACTCATTAAATTTGAAAGGATCATCAAGCACTTGTCCTTTCACGCTTGTTTCCAAATTGAAAGAGATAGAGTCATCTTTTACTCATTTCTAGACTCTTAAAACATGAAACACTGAAATTTTCAAGTTTCAATGTGGTAAAATTAATCACCTACGATCACACGCCCTTTTAGAGATTGTTTGTTAGCCGTTTGATTGTTTGCCTAGGTTTTGCCCATGTGTTTGGTTTTGATCTCTTCCTCTTTTCGTTATTGTCATAGTGGCGGAACCCTCAGTTTCGTCTACTAGTAGTCCTTACACAGATGATTCATCAAAGGTCTCTCAGTCCTCTATTGAACCTCAGCAGCCTATTGTCTCCGAGTTTCCCGATGGGGGACCGGTTCTATCTGAGCTTCCCTTTAGTGGACCAGTTGAGTTCAATTGGCCCTTATCCAATGCTTGGTTTGGATTTGGAGTAGGGGAATATTTCCCTCCTCTTACATCGGGATCGCCTTTTTTAGCTACTGTTATACCTCCTAGTCCTCGCCTTCTTTTGGAAGATCTAGCGGCAGGGTCAGATATGGACTCACCCAGTCCTTCTCCTAATGAGGAGATTCCTACATCTGGTGAAGATTACCATCTTTTCCCAGAAAACAACCCCGAGTCTTCTGTCATGTCTTCGCCTGGTCCTTTGCTTCCAACGGGGTATAGATCCTTAAGTCATATTGTGGCCGTTGTCTCCTCCATGGGAGTATCAACTTCGTTCACGAGGCTGATTATTCCTTCGTTAGGGATGTCACCATAGACACCTCTCACGTCATCTCCTCAGGTCACGTCAATGCCTGTTAGGCCTACCGTCTGCGTAGCTGCATCTACGCCCACTGTCACCACTCAGTCCACCAGGACCTCATCGATTATTGAAGACATTTATATAGCATCTGCTATTCCCGAGAATATCTCTCCCGAGTAGTATCGATTTTCCTTACAGTCGTCCAGCTCCGAGGTTGGTCAGTCCTCCCAAGATCCCAACCATCCTTACTTTTCCCATTATGGACTGGATGGTACACCCTTTTATGTCTTTCCATATCAGTACGATGAGCAGGGAAACCCTTTACGTTTTCCTACTCTAGAGGCTTATCAATATGCTCAAGGTTTTCTATCTGCTTAGGCTGGGAAAACTTCCAACCCGCAAGGACAACCCTTCCAGGGCCAACCTTTGGGCTAGCATGGTTATCTATATGACCCGTAAGGACAACCCTTATAGGGCCAACCTTTGGGCCAACGAGGGTTGTTGTACGGTCCGCAAGGGTAGTCCTACAACCCTCAAGGTCAACCTCCATAGCCTCATTTTGTGGTCCAACCAGGGCAACCTCAAGGACCCACAAGTCAACCGGGGTATCAACTGGGACCATTGTACGGTCCTGGGGGGGAAATCCAACCCTCTCAACCTATGGTGCAACCTATGTAACCTCAGTTTCCTATTGGTCCGAATGTTGCACAGCCAGGGCCATCTTATGGTCCTGTTATAGGTCAAACTGGTTATCAAGCACAACCTGGCCCTATCCCGTCACCAGGCCAACTGGCTCATCCAGGGCAGCCTGGTGTCCTTCATCAGCTAGGCCAACCTGTTCAACCAGGACAACCTGTTCACCCGGGTCAACCTGTTCAACTAGGGCAGCCCATTCAGCCAGGTCAACCTGTTCAACCAGGCCAACCTGCACATCCAGTCAACCCTACTCAACAACCGATTTACTCTATGCCGCAGCCAAATCCGCTTGTGTGCCCAACTTATCAGGCTCAACAGGGTCCCACTTACTAGCAACCCAATCGATCCCAAGGCGGTTATTATCTTCAAAATCAATCTCGACCATTTTACAACCCACTCCAAGGTTCTGGTTATTACCTTCAACAACCAGGCTATACCTATACTCAGCAGTCGAATCTATATACTGCTCAAACGGGGCCTACATATAATCAGGGTCCATACTCTGGTTATCAACCCCCTTACACTAGTTATCAGCAACCGTATCAACCTAACTATACGGCTTACACCCCCTATGGTCAAAATCCCCCGGGACAGAACCAATGGGGGAAAAATTATGCTCAACCAGGGTGGAGTATAGGTACAGGTCCTTATCGAGGGCTTGGCATGCCTTTCAATCCTCAGTTGCCTTTCCTTGCCATGTTGGAATTTCCGGATGTATCTAAATTGACCAATGATCCGATTCTTCACAGTCCTTATTGGCCTCTGTGTAGAAATTTGAATAATTTGTTGAATTATTCACCGAGATTATCCTGGTCACATACTATTTGAGCTTCATACATAACACATAATCTCTTCTACGCATTAATCATCACATGCGGAAATAAAAACAAGCGGTATTGAAAACATTCACATGCGCACATAGAAATTCAACACATATAACACAGTATGTATACCGGGGAAAGCTTACAGCTGAAAACCCCCTATTGTCTGTATATTATAATGAAGAAGAATCATGTAATAATATCAGTACAATACTCCTCACAAGTACTCAGTATTGTCTCCAAAAGTTACACACAAACTAGCTCAGTTTTGAACAAGTCACGGGTTCAAAACTCCTCCACTGTTTGCCTGCCTCTACTGCGCAATCCAAGATGAGAGAATGGATTGGAATGAATTCAAATTCCCTTGGCTTTAACTACGCAATCCTCATTGGCAATCTCCTCCAATGATTGTGCAAATCTCATGCACACTATAGTCACAACTGATAGTAGACTCCACCCTTTCTCCTACCTCTTCCACTGGTCTTCACTGAACTGTACATGCACTGAGTTAACTGATGTGTTCTTTAGTTGATTTATGAGTTAATAATTAGTGAATTAAATAACATTTAATTCACACCACTCATCTCTATTGTATTAGTCAGTTTAACTAAATACAACTAGTTCAACTAAGTTAAACCGAACACAACTCCATCAACTGTCTCATCAACTCCACCAAAACTTCGCTACATGAGTTCTAATGGAAGTCAACCATGCAATAGCTCAACTAACCCATAGGAAATTCGAATTTCCTTCTGCCAGCTGCATGTGCCACATCTGTAGCTCGAACTGAAGTGCTCCAAGAGGATAAGATAAGGTTTATAGTCCAAATATTATTAAGGGCTAATAATATTTGACTGTTCTATTTTTAGACAGGCAGTCTAAAAATAGACTTCGACCTGTATGTCTAAAAATAGATGTCCATCTATTTTTACCAACTTGACCAATCATCCAAGAATAGCATCCCGAAACTCCTAGACCATGCTCCATATGTCTAAAAATAGACATAGTCTAAAAATAGACTTTTCGACAAAAATCACATGTGTGGTCCCCACCTAGTTTAGGTGATCAATCTCCAACTAGGATCAGGAAAGATGTTTCAGGAGGCCTCCTTCACTGTTTCTTGTTGCCATTTTCAACACTCTGGTTCCGACCAAGGTGCCTGGTGATTGTCCTAAATTTGAGGGTAAAGCTGGAGAAGACCCCCAAGCTCACGTCATGACCTACCATCTGTGGTGTTCCTCGAACTCTTGGGTGGACGATTTGATTCGTCTACGTCTTTTCCAGCCCACTCTTACTGATGCTGGTGCTAAGTGGTACATAGAATTACCCTGCGGCATCTTTCAGGATTTTAATACTCTCGCTATGGCTTTTCTGACGCATTTTCAGTTACCGGTTTGTTACGAAGCGAGGACGCATCTCTTGACCTCCCTGAAGTAGGATAAAGCCACTCACATATTAGATCATATTCATGAGTGGAAAAGTCGTCATCGACTGATCAATTTTGATATACCTGATCAAATTCTAACTCACTGGTTCACGACCTCCTTTGTTAACAAGATCACTCAAGATATTGCTATGGGGGCAAGTGTGACCGAAGAACAAGCCATCACTCGTTCCCAGTACCTCGATTTGGTGTACTCTCAATCTGGCACGCTATATGATATCCTGACTGATGCCCCGCGGCCAGGGACCTCTAAAGCACCAGCTACCCCATCGGTGGATGGTGTTATTGGTTCCGTTTCTCAGACTTCTCGGAAGTCCTCTAATGGGGAGCAGAAGTCAAATTCTTCCAATAATTCTGCTCTTCCTGCCGCTCCAGATTCTGGTAAGACCGCGGAGGTCAATGCCGTCCAGGCCAATCCTGCAGAAAAGGCCTCCAAAGGGAAGAAGAAGGGCAAAGGAAAATCCAAACCTGACGCCCCAAAACCAGAGTCTTCCAAACCTCATGCTGATGATGGTTCCCAACGTAAACCGAAGTACCCCTGCCTGATCTGTGAAGGAGACCACTACACCAAAGATTGTCCCCGATGATTTGAGGTAAGTCAACTTATAAAAGGCTCTAAAGGGACTCCGGCAGTTCTCAAAGAACCGTTCCCGTCTCAGCAGACCCAGATGGTTGAGCAGCCTTCACCATCTACACCATTTGGGTCCCAATTTTTTATGATGAATGGTGTTGCACCTGTTTCGATTGCCACGCGTTCGAAGGATTATGCTGGATCACGCCAGGCAGCTGGGAAGGAATTCATTGATGGCCCACCTCCCCCACCTGTCTCTGGTCCTTTAGAAATTGAGAAGCCCAGCGCTGAACCCATTGTAAGGCCACATTCCAAAGGTGTTCTGCGAAAATATTCCTATAATCCAAACGCCCGTGCCGCTCAGCACTACAACATTATTGAGGATTTGGCACAGGCGCCTTTTGCAATGTCTGTGTTGGAAGTACTTCAAAGTTTTCCATCGCAACAGAAAGCTCTGTTGTCCGCAATCGGTGGGATCGATCCTGCCGATTTTAGCCTTCTCACCTTTGACTTGGAAAATTTTGTCTCCCGACTTCCACATCAAATTTCTCTTGTTATACAAGTCGGTTTCAATGGCCTCAACATCCATAGAGCTGTTGTGGATGAAGGTGCTTCTACCTGTGTTATGTCATATGCCTGCTGGAAGGCCATTGGCTCTCCAACCCTCACTTCATCTCCCAATGCCCTTGAGGCATTTGATGGTCAAGAATCAAAACCCTTGGGTGTTCTCGCAAGTTTTCCGATCACATTACAGAGTAAGACAGTCAACGTAGAAGTAGAAGTGGTTGACGCCAAGCTCAACTACAATCTTCTTCTTGGTCGCAGTTGGACCCACGCCATGCTATGCGTTCCGTCCACCTTCTTTTGGCTTTTGAAGTTTCCTCATGAGGGCAAGATCACCACTGTCAATCAGTTGTCTTTCTTCACCTCATCCTCTAAGAACAAAGTACCATACGTGGATCAGATCCCCAATCCCCCTGATAGTGTAGGACCCAGTCTTTTCAAGGACCCCGTTCTCATGGGTATTTTTCCCGCGCCACCACCGCACACGGTTCAAGTTAACATGATCTCTAGGTCATATGACCCTTGGATCATCCCTTAGTCTGAACAGGTGACCTCGTTCGGAGAATCGATGCCTTTGACTCCAGTTGAGATTAATTATTGTGAAATCGTTGCTGCATCAGATCCTCCTCCTCCTAAACATGCTCCCTTGAGCATGGCTCTAGATGTATATTCTCAATCCCCCTGGCTTGGCGATGCAGATTTGTCTGATCCTTTAAGATAAGTATTCCCTTCTGATGAATCTATCGTTGAAACGATGTCTCTTAAAGATCTTTCGTGGAGCGATGGACATCATTGTTACTCATTCATGCCTGGCCTGGGGGCAATGACTGATTGTCTGGAGCGCTTCGCATCTTAGGTTCCCACTCCGCCTCTTCAAAAACCCATATTAACTCATGAGGTTCTTTCAGAGGGAAATCTGAGTAACATTACACAAACTATTCCTATCGACATCTCCATCAAACCGGGGGTAGTCGAGAACATTCATGTGGGAGTTACTTGTTCCCCCGAAGAGATACAAGTTTACACGGAACTTTTCCGCAAATTCAGAAATTTTTTCGCATGGTCCTATGAGGAGATGCCTGGGATTGATCCCAGTATAGTCGTGCATGAGATTCCCACCTATCGAGGTGCAAAGCCCATGCGTCAGCGTCTATGCCCGGTGCATCCCTGGAAAGCCGCAACGATAAGTAGAAGTTGAAAAACTTCTTAACGCGGGCTTCGTATATCCTATTCCCCTCACAAAATGGGTTTCCAATATTGTCCCTATAGATAAGAAGCAGGGCACTATACGGGTCTGTGTTGACTATAGAGACATCAATCGGGCTTGTCCAAAGGACAATTACCCCACTCCCTTCATAGATCAGATCATCGATGACTGCGTGGGGAGTGAGATTTATTCCCTTATGGACGGCTTCTCGGGGTACAATCAAATTAATATTTTACCCGCTGATCAACATAAGACCGCTTTTATCTATCTATGGGGCACTTTTGCTTATAAGAAGCTCCCGTTTGGCTTAAAAAACGCTGGAGCCACTTTCCAGCGAGCTGTGTCCTATGCTTTTCATGACATACATCACATTGTTCAGCCATATCTGGACGATTTGTCAGCTCATTCAGCTCGGCGTGAGGACCATCCTGAACACCTTCGCCAGATTTTCCTCCGCTGTAGACGTTACAATATTAGGCTTAATCCTCACAAGTGCGTCTTCTACATGGATTCTGGTCATCTTTTGGGATTCATCATCTCCAAAGACGGAATTCACCTTGACCCCCTCAAGGTCGAGGCCATCGTTAACCTCCCATCCCCATCCTCATTACATCAACTACAGAGTCTACAGAGGAAAGCCAACTTCTTACGACGCTTCATTCCGAACTATGCAAAATTGTCCAAGGGGTTTACGCGACTTTTGAAGCAGGACGTTCCCTTCCATTGGGACGAGATTGCCCAGCAATCCTTCGATAAACTTAAAACGTTGCTCGTCAACGCTCCGTTGATATGTCCTCTCAACTATCATCGTGATTTTAATCTTTATTTGGCTGCCGCTTTCAGCACGATAGCCATCATTCTCGTACAGGATGACGACGACAGAAATGAACATGTAGTTTATTATCTGTCTCGAAATATTCTCGACACTGAAACACGCTATGCCCACATCGAAAAGTTGGCGCTTGCCGTGGTCCAGGCTGTTCAGCGGTTCCGCCATTACATCCTGTTGCGTATGGTAACCGTGATTTCCGATCGCAACCCCATGACATACATCTTGTCTCGACAATTGCTGGGGGCAAGTACTCCAAATGGATTGTCATCCTTCAGGTGTTCGATTCGGAGTTCACCACTGCCAAATCGATGAAATCATTGGTTTTTTGCTGATCTTATTTGCTCTCTCCCGACAGACTCTGTTCCATATCAATCCGAGGATCATATCCCAAATGAAACACTCTTTCTTATCAGCACTCATGATCCATGGTACAGTGACATCATCGTGTACCTTCAGACATCCACTTTCCGGTCCAAGTTGACGAAGGATGCTCGACGTCGCATTCGGCATCAATCTCAACCATATCGGATTGTCGGATATACCTTGTATTGTATTGGAGTTGATTCTGTGCTCCGCCGATGCCTGACCCTGGAAGAGGCTGAGAAAGTCCTGAATGATTGTCACAGTGGCGCCTGTGGCGGTCATATGTCCGGTTATGCTACTGCCCAGAAGATTCTGCGTGCGGGTTACTTTTGGTTGTCTATATTCAAAGACTGTATTGTTGCAGTTCGAAAATGCCATGCGTGCCAGGTCTTTCAGCGCAAGATGCATGCGCCACCCCTGCCTTTGCATCCTGTCATTACCATAGGCCCTTTTGCCAAATGGGGCATAGATTTTATGACATGTAACCCTCACTTGGCTGGGGGGCATGCTTATATAATCATTGTCGTAGACTACTTCACTAAGTGGGTCGAGGCGATGCCTACATTAGTTGCCGACGGTAAGACAACTGCTCAATTCATTTTCAACCATGTAATTACATGTTTTGGAGTTCCTCAAGCCATTGTCACCGATCATGGCACTCATTTTCGGGATTACATGATGGCAGAGCTGACATCAAAGTTGGGCTTGCGTCATGACAGCTCAATGCCATACTACCCTCAGGCGAATGGCGAGGTTGAGGCCATGAACAAGGTACTTGTGACGATGCTTCAATGAACAATTGGTATTCATAAATCCAACTGGCATCTCCAATTGTTCTCATCTCTCTGGGCCTATCGAACGTCAGTAAAGAGCACAACCAGATTCACACCTTTCCAGTTGGTGTATGGTCTGGAAGCAACTTTTCCGGTTGAATGTGAGATCCCTTCGCTGAAGTTGGCTGTGGAATTACTGCCCGACACTTCCCCGGAGGAAGATCATCTCCTGTATCTAGAACGACTGGATGAAACCCGCCGCTTGGCTGCTTTGGTTATTGAAGCACAGAAAAAGTGGGTTAAAGCTCATTTTGATTCAACGGTTTCTCCACGTTCTTTCATCGAAGGGGACCTCGTCCTCTTATACGACCAAGCACATGATAAAATTGGAGCAGGAAAATTCCAGCCAATGTGGCATGGGCCCTATATCGTAAAACGAGTATTAAAAAATGGGGCCTATGAGCTAATCGATTATGATGGTATTTCTCTAGCGTAGCCTAGGAATGGGTTGTATCTCAAAAATTACTACGCTTGAATTATTCTTGTGTGGGGTGTGTACATAAGTGAGTGATTTCATTTTTTGAGCATGTGTGGTGTGGTGTGCTTTGTGAGCATTTTTCTGCTGATTGGGTATTCCTGATTGTGCAGATGTCTATTACTCCTTTTGTCGGTTTCGCGGATGGTGCCTCCCGCAGTACCAGGAATCTGTCCTCCGCAGCTTGGGTAATCTACAATCTTGCTGGTGAGTTAGTCAATTTGCAAGGTGTTTGTCTAGGGCCTACCACAAATAATGTTGCGGAATATAGTGTCGTTTTGGAATTATTGAGCGAGGCCGTTAACCTCGGTATTCGTGCATTACTTGTATATCTGGACTCACAGCTTGTAGTGTTACAACTCAATGGTCATTATTCAGTTAGGAACCCATCCATTTTACGACTATATCTACGTATTCGTTTACTGGAAAGAAATTTTGATTACATTACATATCAACATATACCCAGACATATGAATGCATTAACAGATGCAGTAGCTAACATGGTTTTAGATAGACATTTACACAACTTGTAAAAACATCATCATATGTAAAAAGATCCATCCAGAAATAGATATATATATATGTGTGTGTGTGTGTGTGTGTGTCGAAATGTTTGCAGTTTGTTACATCACATAAAATCCAAAAATATACATGTCTGTTTTAATAATATTCAGAGACAACATGTCTCTAAAAAATGTGTAAATGAAAAGCATAGATGACTAATCAGCATGGTGCTCATGGTAGCATGTCACTGCCCGCACCAATCGCCTCAGTAAACGATGCAGCCGACTAGGCACCCCCACAGTGTGCCTCTGATAATCCAATGGGACGTCTGCTAGGCGAGCATAATCTAGGATCCCACAGGCAATTCCCTCCAAGTTCTGGACTAGCTCACTCCCCTTGCCACCCTCGCCTTTAGGGTCATAGGCGAGAGGGGTCCTCCGTGCGATGGGCGACATCCCGGTGGGCCTCTCTGGGCCAACATCTATACACACATACGGTTGTTCGTTAGAACATGTATGTATACTAAAAATCATAAAATACATAAAACAAAAAGAGTCTTACCCAATTCCTTGTCCCAGTATTCTCCCTCCGGGAGTGGAAGATCTGGGTCTCCTGTGAAGTCAGTACCGGCTTAGGGCCAATCCTCCATGACGATCAGTTGTCGCCGTAGCCATACAAAGAACTTGGGCCTCCATGAAATTTGCTGGCCCCCTCCTAATCTGGGCATGAGTGCTACCCATCGAGCCATCCTTGGCTCTCTCAATGGTGGCTCGGCGACTATCGCCCCCTGGCCCTGGAAGATTGGTAACCATTTGAAGATGAATGATACCAAGATATATTCGTACCCAAACTGCTTCAGTTTGGTCTTCTTACACTTCATCAACTACCATTTGATGTTCATTGTTACAGCAGTGGCCCAATCAAATAGTGTCAGGTTCATGCATTCTGATGCTAGGAGGAGCTGTGTTTTAGTGGCCCCATGCGGCGCCTGCGACCCTGTAGCCCGCATAATGGTATGGAGTACCACTCTGAGTGCTAGATCGGGAACTGTATAGATGTCAACCTTCCCGCTACCTGATCTGGTTTGTGCCTTTACGCACACTCTTTCCATTACCATTAACATTTTTTCGCCTGATGGCCTAGTACTTGTCAAGATCGGCACTGGTCCTCTGCGGGACAATCCAGTTATAAAGTAAACGTCGGATACTTCGAGCTCCAATACTTGGTCTCGAAGCCTGAATTTTTCTTCGTCCTCGTCCCAGATACTGATTAAGTACTGCAGCAATTCAGGTTGTGCCCTCAGGCATAGTGTCAAGAAGAATTTTTTTAAGCCTCAATCCTAGAGAGCGTTCATACATGCCTCGTTCTCGATGGCCATTTCATCTTCTTCACTATGCTCCCTTTCTTTCCACTCGATCACCATTATGACTGTGTACCTGCACCAAAATGGTCATAAACACTTTATTAGATCCCTTGAACTCTCAAAAATCCTGTTGATAGGTTCATTTCTTGTATAAATTAAGTGGAAATTTAGGTTGCGCCACTGGCGCGACTATTTCGCTGACAGTCGTGCCAACTGGCGCAACCCCTTTGCAAAAAAGAGCTAATTGGCACAGGTCCGTGCCCGATACCTACGCCAATTGGGTGAACCCTAAAATTGCAAATATCCTCTCAGGGATCCAAAATCATAGTGGAATTTTATAAAAAATGAATGAAAACATGGCTAAGGGAAGCGCCTCTTACCTGGAAAAAACAAGAACTGAAATAACGCACTAGATTGTCTGCAATCGTCACCGCAAGTTCACACAAGAAAAACTCACTGTTGCTCTCCACAAGAGGTAAAAAGTAAAAGTAAATATGTTTTTACTATTTTTGTCATATTTATAACTTTTCAAGATCAAATTAGGTTTTGAAGCTTATTTTTCCCAATATTTTATTATATTTTGTCGAAAAATGGGTTTTACACTTGCTTTCTTGTGCAGCAACAGGTTTTTACATGACTTGGATGACTATACGAGTTGTATTTTATACTTTTTCGAACTCGGTAAAAACACGAAAAATTCCTTACTAGAGTCATCTTTCAGCTCTTTTCTGACTCTCTAAACATGAAAAGATTTCCGAGTCGCTTGTTGTTTTGATCTTGTTAAATTGGCTGTGAAACGACATCTACCCAGTATACGTTTACCCCTTTTCGGGCTGGGATAGATTATTTACGAAAAAGGAATACCCTAGCCTATTGCGACTAAGAGGTTTTCTCAGACATAGTTTTCTACCTTTTCGGATCTGAGGAACTATCTACAAAAAGGGACTGTTGGAGTTTACTTTTCTGCTGTCTTTTCAAACTCTCTAAACATGAAAAGACATCGAGTTCTTCCTTTGTCAGACTTGTTAAAACCTGATGACATCGAACTCCATCGTAATGACGATACGCAAGTTCCTCCTTCCTAGGGCTCGTTAAATGTACTAGGATAGATTTATCTGAAGGACAAACTTATATCACAAGCATATGTTATCCCCTTCAAGCTTGTTTTCAAAAATAATTGGGGTACTCACTAGAAATGGTGGGGAAAAATGAAACCAGTATCAGCATCGTGTCGGTAGTATGTTGCTCTTGAACATGGCACTTGTCTGCATTCGTGTTGGGTTGGGGACATCTCATCTCTTTTTCCGCTTGCCTCCATGGGTTTGGGTTATCCTTTTTGACCACTCATCTGCTTTTTGCCTCGTCATTATGACCTCAGAACTTTTGATGTCAAATACTGCCAAATCCAGTGTCGTGCCGCTGATATGTTCAAGAGAAGTTGACCTCTGCAGTTCTCAACCTACCTCTGATTCTCTACTGATGCTGATTCAAAAACATTATTTTCCTCTGTCTCGCGTCAATGATGTGGGACACACTATGGCCCACCTTCGATCAAGGTCACTTCCTGTCGACTTCAGCTCATTATCCACGAAGCTGATCTAGAGACTCCCTTCAGGTACCTTGGAGCCTGCATGCCTCAATGGCAGGTTCTTTGCATTTGATGTAAGTTTTTCATCATTGACCTTCGATCAGATGATTCTACGGGTGTTCAACACCATCTCATTGTTCACATTCCGTGGATTGTACCTATAGTACCTTGAGGGCCATTTTCATTATTGGTGGTTCCTCTTGCGTCTGTTAACGTCTTTCATCATTGGCTGGTAATCAGATGATGTTCTTGCATGTTCAACTTTAGCTCGCTTATTCACATGCTAGAACTTGTACTCTGTTCGGGTCGAGATGGAGCGCAAGACCCTGGATTTTTTCTGATGGAATCCAGGCTGCGGATTTTGTGGATTATCATGATTCGTTACATGAATCAATGATTGGATGGCTACGACCATACCTGAGTATATTTACTGATCCTTTCTGGATGGCTATGTCCATACCTTGGATCCTGATTATTGTATACTCTATTATGGATGGCTGCGCCCATACCACGTATCATGTATTTGAGATATCAGTTGTCCTTGTCTACGCAGGTTTTCCGACGGCAGTGTTTTCAATCGGACACGTTCTAATAAAGAATTTCACCCCTCTCTCTCTTTTGGGCCTCATGCTTTAGGGGGCATCTGTTACACAGTAATTTGTCACCGTCCATACAATCCTCGTCCTGCACATTGGAGGGCCTTTTCCATGACCTGTGAGTAGTGACATAACCTGAAACCACTTTCATGGCATCCCCCTTGACAAGGAAAATCATTCCTCTGAAGAAAGTCTCCCCTGAAAAACCTTAAAAACTGACCTTTTGGCTTTGGCGCAACCAGCCAGCTTAGCCCTCGCGCCAATGGGGGAAATCCCCCAAAGAGGGCGCGCCAGCTGGCGCTCTGTCCCAGTGTATTGCTCATGCCAAGCTTAATAAGGATTGCTTTTTAAAAATAAATGGCATAAGTTTGATTCTAACCAAATCCTGAACGAGTCTCTAAAATGAGTTGGAAGGTTTGGCTCTGAATCTCCATGTAGGGGAAGTGGTTTTCCACCTACAATGGAAGCTTCCTTGAGGATAGGGCCAATCCCACAATTGTAGGGATCCCAACTCCGCTTCCACCATCTATATAAGCTTGCCATTTTCCCTTAGCAAGCTAGAAGCAAGAGTTGAATCTGTAGCAAGGAGACTATCGCCAGACAACCTTTGGGATCCAAGCCGAAGAGAGAGAGATTTGTCCCATTTCAGACGAGCTTTGTTGAGGCGTTCTCCACTTTTGACCCTGCCAAAGGAAGATCCAGCGTCAGAGCTAAAGGTTGTATCGTTCCTTGGTTTTATTAATGATAAGTGACTTTGATTATGGTTTCATTCGTGTATCTTTATCTTCGATGCAATTAATTACATCTTCTCTGACTGATGTATAGTTACAAGATTTAGATTATATGCTGTGTATCGTTGTGTTTCTTCGCGTGTGTGCAGGTGTTCGGACGCGCTAAGCGAAAGGATCGTGATCTGCCAAAGCGGAGGATAGGAAGCGTCATCCTTCCTTCGACGACCATTGCATAGGACCTGAGGTAGGAAACTTGTCATTTCTTGTCATTTTGTAACTAGAGACTTGCATCACTGCATGATTGATTGTTGCTAGACCCGATCTGGGCTAGTAGGGATCGCCTCTGTCCGCAGAGGGGATTTACCTCTCCAACATACACTTTACTATTTTATGTTTACAATTAAAGTTTGTAGTATATAATACAGGAAACAAATTGTAGAACATTTATAACTTGAGCATCTATGTACAGAAGAAAATAACAGTAGAATAACTAAGTAACTAGTTCTAGGAAATAACATAACATATTTGTTGCATTTCAGAATTAATTCACTGTTTTTTTCTATTTTCTATGGAATAGGAAATAAATAAAACACCAAAGAAAACAAAATATTTCCTACTGTTCACTATCATATTTACGAAGAATATGTCTGATATTCATATATCGTTGTGGGTTTTAATTGAGAGCATACATGTTTGAGATAAATTTGTGGAATACCTGTTTTTTAAAGAGTATGTAAATATATGATATAATAGAAAATCTGGAATACTCATGAGATAGAATTTAACATTGTAAAATATAGGTTTCTGTGGTGACAAAAGGGATAATTACAAATCACGGTATTGAGTTCTGCCATAACTCCTGATAATATAGAAAACTGGATAATATTTCAATAAGAAAGGCTATATATAACTTAAGGGAGAAAGTGGACGGGTGTGGGTTTCATACCAGAACCCCGCAAAGAGGATTCCAGTCATGGTCCCGACAATTCTCCGCCGGAGTCAGGGAATTATTAATGAGGGTTTTCAATGCGAAAAACATTTATACAATATAGACAACCAAAATGCTTTGAAAATAAAAGAAAGAGATAGAACTACAGGCCTAGCTGTGTGATCCAGTACAATAAAAAAGAAAAAGAAACAACCCTCAAACGAAGCATACTACTCCAGAATAAGTAATTGCAAACCAAAAATTGTATACAGCCATAATGAAGTCTAATAATTTATGTACAAGACAGAATTGCGTAAAAGATAAACTCCTTAAGTTATCATTCATCGAAAATATGGCCAGAGCCTTAATATAAACATTCAGTCCTCCAACAGAAGCAAATCATTCAACTAATTCCACGACGGAAGAACATTAAACTGAAGGTTGAAACCACCTTGCCTGCAAGATATGTAGAGGAAGGGATAGGGAATTACCAAACGGAAAACCGTGCATAAAGAAATAATATTAATAAGGACAATGCCTACCTCAGAGTTCTAAAGAAAGGAAGTAGGTTGTCATTCGATGCTTCTAGAAGAGCTCGAGTAAACATGAAGATTTGCCTCACTGTAAACAAACAATAAAACAAGATTGTGAGAAAAACCAGGATTCAATTTTTAAACCTCACAATACACATGTTAAACCTCTGTGCAAAATAGCTTAGCATGAAAAACTTACTGAAGTATCTAGCGTCGTAGGAGCTTGCAGGAGATGGGTCCAATTCCATCTGAGTCGTGGAGACAATATTTGTACAAAACCAAAATTTGTGTTGGCGGGCGAAAGAGCTTTCGCAGTTGTGGGTTGACATTTAGAACCATTCACAAGACGTCGAGAAGTTTCACCACTAGTAACAGGCTCCATATACCTTAGAAGGAGGTAACGAGGAACCAATAACATGGTCGAGCAGTCCATCCTCGCAAGTAGAACCTCATGACAGAGAAATATTGGGAGGAATGGTTTGTTGTTGTAGAGCCAAGTTCGACAACAGTGAGAGCAACAATGGGACAGAGGTGGGAGGCTGGGGGCAGGTGGTTACCCTAACCCACCTCCTCTGCCCAGATCTCTGTTGGATGTGATGGATAGAATATCGACGGTGGATGAGGTGCCAGACAACCTGGACAACTGGAGGTCGTAACACTAAGTTCGAGAACCGGACGCGATAACATAAATGACTAACAATATCAGCTACGCTATGTGCAAGTGGTAACTTAAGTCATTAGCTGGCAAACGCATGACAGAATCCCAATGTGTACCCTAAATCATTAACACCTATACACCCGAATAGTCGTGCTGACACAATGATATTAATGTCGGATCTTGATGTAGGACTTTATAATGTGTTTAACAAGAAATTCATAATGTTTGGGTTAAAAACATTGTCTAAGGTTTTTATCACAATTAACATTGGTAGCATGTTGATTAATGTTGTTGATTTATATTACAACTTTATAATTAGAATTGATGTGAGGAGTATACGTAAGTTTAAAATTTTTATTTGACTAGTGGTAAATGTGGTTATTTAGTTAGTGGTTGTGACAACAATCCAACCTTGCAACTTTCTTGAAGATAATTTTCCACATATAAATCATCAACATTTGAATAAGTTTTTAATTAGCAAGGATAATGGAACTAAGTCTTCATTATCAAAGTTTGCTTCTTTTGGAATTGTCGGATATAGAAGGAAGTAGGCCCTTTAATGCAAAAGGGTTTGAAGCCTCTCTATAGCATCTAGCTCCCACACTTCGAGATGGATTTTAGCACCCCCTTTCCCTAACCCACATGCAAGTTGTGGTTACAAAAGTCAATAATGGTATTATTGCTACAGATGAAGCCTTTCATCACTCTATCACACTTCTTATTTAACAAAGGTTGTAGTTAATTAGAACTCAATTAAAGAGGAACAAGTATCTAGGAGTGATGAGGTAGTGAATTCAATGATCCATGATTTTGTGTCAAGACCTAGGTTTTTTTGCGCCAAGGATACTAATTTTTATCATATTTTTTAGTTATATTGACATGTCAAATCTTTTGTGGTGAATGTATTTTTGAATCAAGAGTAGAACTACACTACGATTTAGCAACATTTGGACAATTTAGAAAAGGAGAGTTACCTCCAACTTATTCTTAGCTTCTAGTTGGTCAAGAAACATGGGGACATTATCGTTTCAAATGCTCCTAGTTGCTCCTTGGACAACCTCATTGTGATTTTGGATGTCAATAATGTTCTTGTGGATCCCTTTCCACTTTAATAATAAGTGTCACTCATGAATTTACCTTTTTCACTTTATAGATTTGATTTTTTTTTCAAATATCACATGCACCATGAATCTCCAATCCAAAAAAGATTTGTTTTCCTTTATGCCAAACTATCTATATTTTTTGTATAGGCTTAAAATTATGATTCTTCTATTAATAATTTGGTGTTGCTTAAATTTCTTCAAGATAAGTTTTTTTAGTTTTATGTTTTCAGATAAATTTTAGATTCAAGTAAATTGTATAAAATTTCTACCATATTATAATAAGAAAATGTAATTATTTTATTATAAACTTACTTAATATTTTTTATACTTTTAAATCAATGTATTATATTATTTTCATTACAATAATAAAATAAACTACCTTATTTTATATATAATCAAAATCAAAACATTCAATTTGTGAATAAAAAAGCATTTAATTTGTAAATAAAAAATATACCTTTGAGGCAATAAACTTACCAAATGCACAATTACTTAATATAAACTTACAATATTTTAACCAAAATATAATTATATAATATACATAACGCCATAATGATAAAACATCTTTGAAAACATAATGACTCTCGGAAATCTTTTCCATAAAGTAACTACATAAGGGTGTCTTAAGGATTGTGCCCCTTAACATTGTTGTTGAGATTTGTTGTCCATAGCCATGGAAAATTGTTGGGTTACTTAACATCTCCCTTCCTTTCTTTGGCTTTATTTTATTTTCTTCCAAATCCACTTATCTCTCTAGTTATGTCTCAATACTATGAAACATGTTTATAAAAGGAATTTTATCATTTTTCATGTACTATGTATTCCGTTGCTTATATAAAGTTTAGATATTACAATGTTTATTTAAATTTCCTATTTTAACCTAGAATATGTTTTTTATTTGAAATTTATTCTATATCAAGTTAAGGTTAAATATGTAGAGATATTTTTATTAGAGTGGAGGTAAGTGAATTTTTCCTTGTAATTTTTAATGTTGGATAAAAAAAATTAAATATGTTATAAAAGAAATGTTGTCATTATACTTAGCCAAATTATTTTTTGAGTATTTCGGCATTTGAATATACTTTACCAAAGTGAAATTATGCCCAGGACATTCCCATCCAATCCTGCAACTTATTTCCATAACCAATTGAATCTTACTTACAATAGTCTCAATGGATGGGTGGAGGCACCCATTGCTACCTCCAAGGGAAGTGCAATACACTTATGCACTCTACCATCAATCTTGAGTAAAGTATTATAGCCAAATCCATTTCTCCCCAACATTAATATTTGAATATTGAAAAGTACTATAGGTATTTAGCTAACAACTTTCACCTTAGAGAAAGGGCATGTATTAAAGTGTTTAATCAACAATATCTAAGGAAACCAATAGGAAAAATCCATGAAATAAAGCTTAGCCCAAATCATAAACAAAATTATAGACGATCAATATAGATACTAGCATATTACTTTAACTAATTCTCTTTAGTAGATATAACAAAAGTTAAAGCTTTTATTGGGTATTCACCTTACTTCCTAGTGTATGGAAAACATAATAACGTTGCTCTAAATTTTTTCCTTCCCTTTTTATGATTATTAAACACAAATTTAGGTGAATCCCTTGTGATCAACAAGAAGCTAAACATATTACTAAATAAGTCAGAAGAAAAGGAGAGAAGGATCAACATAAATTCATAATGCATCAATGTCTAGTAAAGCACTGGTTTGACCAATTAGCATTTTGATGGAGATTCTTAGGTAGTATATTTTGAATTCTTGTGGTGATGAGCCCATAAAACCTAAGGAAAACATCCCAAGTATGCTCCTTTATGATTAGGTCCTAATCAAATTTCAAAGGACGACTAGAGTACCTAGCATCAAAATGGGCAGATCAAATTCTCTTTGCATATTAATGCATCATATATAAAATGGTACTTCATTTAAACCACTTTTAAAAATGAGTGTGTCTGTAGATTTCTTTAATTACTACATTTCCTTATTTGTATGTGTTTTATTTCCTTATATAGTTTTCCCTAGGTCAATTGTTGTTTTCTATTAAGCATAAAAATATACTTTAATTTCATGCTCATCATCCCCTTGGATAAATGTTATTATGTAAGAACATGTTAGTTCAAAATATCATGAATACAAGCTTTGATGTTTATGTATGAATATGTAAGAATACTTAAAGAATTCCATGTTATGAAACCAACTCCCACTAGAAGAAAAGAGAGATCAACGCCTTAGAAATAAACCACTTCGAGGGGGAAACCTCCTTTACATTACATAAATGAACAATTATTGGATGATACAAATGAAAAAATCACCTTTCTATATATAGGAGACCATGGGGTCACAATATAATCCTAGCCGACCTTATATAATAATGTAAGGGCACAACAATAACAATAGTGGGCTTCTATGGGGCACAATAATAACAATATGGGGACTACATGGGCACAAAAATAACAATAAGGTGGTTATACTAATAATAACAATAAGGGGATACACTAGTATTATAGGGACCTAACATGCCCCTCTCCTTCAAACAAGTGTTGTCCTCAACGCTTGATTATTTCTAGATGCTTCTGTATAAAATTCTCATCCTCCCATGTGGAATCTTCAACAGGTAAGTTCTTCCACTTGTTGAGATACTTTGAAATTGATCGATTACGTAGTTTTCAAGTTCTTATTTCCGTGGCTGCTTTAGGTTCCAATATGATTTTTCCTTCCTTGTCAAGTTCTAGAAATATTGTTTGAACTGGGAGTTTGTCACTATAACCTTCTTTAAGCAGGAAACATGGAAAATTGGGTGCATTCAGGAAGATGCAAACATCTCCAATTTGTATTCCATAGTACCAATATTTTGCAGCACCTTGTAAGGACCATAGTGATTTAGCAATAATTTATTATGCTTCTTAGCTTGCTTGAGGGACATTGGTTTGTATGGTTGTAACTGTAAAAACTTCTTTCTTTGCGATGTTGATCTCCTTGTAATTTCATTCGATTCTTAACGAAAGTTAGGTTATCCTTTAAGAGTTGGAGAACTTGTTGTTGATGCTCGATGCAATCTTCCACTGCTTGATCATCCATATTAGATTTCATATCATCCTTAAAACCATCCAACTTAGCCTCCATGTCTTATTTTAAATCATCTGTGTCATCTTTGGTTGCTCTTTGTGAGATCAAAATTTGTTGCACTTGGTACCTTAATTTTGATATATCATACTGCAATTCTTCCTCTTCATGCATCATAGTAGATTTTTTTGATTGGATGAATTTTAGAATCAAATTCTTATATCTATGCTTCAATATGCCCTTGGAATCACTTCAAACTGATTTTTCAAACAAACATTATGCAATTTAAAAAAAAATCAAATACACACATTTTTATTTCTTTTTAGGAGTTCTATATTGAACCCGATTTATCTATGTGATTCTAGTTATGGACTAGTTCAGTAGAGCGCACTTGTACAACGTGCCATGTGTCCCTGTTTCATATTTTGGCTCTGAAATCGATACAAAAGAAACTAAAGTCTATGAAATTTTGGTCACTTTTTACAGAATTCCAATCCGATTCTGAGAGAGAGAGCTAGGACAATTTTCCCAAGGCCACCTCTTTGAGAAGAAATTCGAGAGCTTGCAAAAACCCTAACTTCCACATATCATATCTCTGAAAACATTGTGAACCAAGATCTGAAATCTTGACACAAAGTTCCTCTAGATTTCATAGCAAACGGGTTTTATTTTTATCTTCTGAAATTTCATAGAAAAAATATATAGCCAAAATTCCACGATGACCTATTTGAAGTAGCGAAACCCTAGAATCCACAACTTTGATACCAAATGTTATGAAACCAGCCCCAAAAATTAAAGAAAAGAGAGATTGATACCTTATAAATTAGCCACTTTGAGGGGGAAACCTCTTTGACATTACATAAATAAAAAATTCGTGGATGATACAAATGAAAAACCTCCTTTCTATATATAAGAGTCCATGGGGTCACAATATAATCCTAGTCAACCTAATAATAATAATGTAAGGGCACAAAAATAACAATAGTGGGCTTCTATGGGGCACAATAATAAAAATATGGGTACTACATGGGCACAAAAATAATAATAAGGGGGATATTCTAATAATAACAATAAGGGGATACACTAGTATTATAGGGACCTAACATTCCAAAAGCACTGCCAGGCAAGGAAACATGGAACATGGATCTATTAACTTAAATTTCATAGAGTGTTTATTATGCAACTGAGTAGTATGCTCGGTATAAAAGAAACTATATTGTTGCAAATATGTTATCCTATGACCATACCTATGCTACCCAAGTAAGACTGGTAAAAGAGACCTAAGTATTTCATTATATTCCATTTATGATATAAAGCATAGTCTTCACCAAATTAATAGTAGAAGTATAGGAATTCTAAGAAGAATACTTATATGTCTCAAGTATGTGATTATGGTTTACACAGTTACAACAGGTGAAAATTTATATGTATATAAAAACAAATATCAGAATCAATGTTTATAAAAATATTTTTGTTTTTATAAACATTGATTTTAATTACATCAGATCCTTCTTCCATGTTTCCTTGTCTAACAGTGTTTCTTATAAAAATCAAAATAAAAATATTTTTATAAACATTTTTATAGACATTTATATGAAAATTTATTTGTAATATCAAAATCAAATATTTTTATAAACATTCCTATAATAAATCATATGTTTCATGTATCCATCTTGAAGACTACATTGTGAATTTATGAGCATAGCACAATTATTTTTAACCATAAGTACCGACATTCTTTCAACCCACAAGCATATTTGCTTTTTTTTCCCGCAGAAAAAATTGGTAACCTTTTATTTATAAAAATGAAAAGTTACACATAGCATATGCATTGAAGCATTTTCAGAAGTTTCCCATTGGGCTCATGTGCTTTTGCACACAATGCGATGTAGCGAGGCTACCTTGCATTCAGAAAGAATAAAAGAAAAAGAAAGAGAAAAGGGAAGAGAGAAAGTGGCAGAAAAACTGGAATTGGGAAATGCGCCCCACAAATCACGTTTTTCTCCCTTTCTTCTTCTCGACCTTGCGCCATTCTCCCTGAGATGGCTCACAAGAGGCAAGGACAATATGATTTTCTACATGTTGGGTTCCTGTATCCTTGTCTGAATCTGATGTTTCTAATGTATGGTGTCTTTTAATTCCTCCGCTACCTGAGTCCACAACATTCCTGTCTGATTGTTTCGTCCGAAGGTGTGGATCCATGAGAACCGTTGTGTCCGTTGTTTGCACCTCAGGTTCTTGTGTAGGTTGTTTGCTTTCTGGTGGAGCTGGTTCCTCTTCTTCTTCTGGCTCATCCTCTGCGTCAGGAGGGGGAAACTGCCAACCTTTTCTCTACTTCCTTTTCGGTTTCTTTTTGTTGTTTGCTTTCTTAATCTCTGGGCAAGTATTTTGGAGATGTCCTGTCATCCTACAATTCCTGCATCTGAAGGCAGTATTCTCGTAGTCAAGTGATTGTAGCCAGTTTTGTTGCTTATAGATCATCATGATGTTCTCCAGTAATCCTTTGCTTAGATCCACTTCTATGCAGATCCGGGCAAAGGTGAAGATTCTATTTTCTAACCTTTCCATATCGGTTTTAATATATCGCCCCAGACTATTCCCGATACTCTCTAGAACCTGTTCATTCCAGAAGTGAAGAGGCAGGTTGTGAAGTCTCACCCATACTGGTAATCTGGAAACTGTCATGGTGTTGGGATCAAAATCTGGAAACCATGGGGTGATAAATAGCCCCGTGGATCCCCAGAACCAAGGCCCTGCTATGATTATGATATCTCTTTCCTCCGAGGTTGGAAATTTGACAATAAAGAACCCCTTGGAACAGAGATGTATTTCACATTCCAGAGACCATTGGGTGAAAATCCAGTGAAATAGATCCATGGGTTTAGGCCAGAAACAGTTGAAGCGGCATGTCAATGCCTGGGATTCATATGTCTTTATGTGCTCCTCTGTTGCTGTACTGTTAATTTTGAGTGATGGGGTTTGATCCTGTTGTTCTACTATGTAGGGCCTTGGAGCATTTCCATTCTATTCTGGGGAGGAGCCTACTGCTTTTTTCCCCTGTAGGATATTTTTGTAGGAGGGCCCTCCATTTGTTTGTTGTTGACTGTTTGGAGTTTTCCCTTTCTCTCCCCCTCCAGGCCTTGGCATGCTCTGGGTTACAGCACCTCCTCGTAGGCGTAAATTTAGGGTAATGGTCATCTCTGCTTTTATGGAATAATCCTTTAAGAGCTTGCAGTCCTGAAGAGAGTTGTGCCCGCTGACCAAATGTTGAATTGGTACTGGGTACCCCAACAGGCCCCATAATTTGTGCTTGAGATGGAGAATAGAGGTGTCATCGTTTACCCAAACTAAACGAGACTTACCCATAGGAGATTTGATAAATATTTGGAAAGGAGGCGGGTTCAGCAGAGAAGGGTTCTTACCTATTGGCTGCTCCGAGAACAATTTAGATGAAGGTGCTCCCTGCTTGTGTCGATCCCTCGTTGTCTCTGCCTCCCCTTTCTTCTGATCCGGCAGAGAGCTCTTGCAGATCTGGCGTTCCTGAGCACATCCGTTCTTTTTGCTGGATTTGATTTCAGCCCTGACAGACCCCATGGGCGCAGTGCAGACCTGGTCTTTCTTAACCAGATCTGACTTCTTGTTGCATCTCTTTTGACAAAGGATTTGTCCAGTGCGTAGATCTAGGTAGATTCGAGGTTCAACGTTGATATTCCAAACGCCCTTGAAATGTTGAATGGATCTTCCCAAGAGCAGTACCTCAGATGCAGTTAATTGCTCATGCATGCCATTGTTTGAAAGTCCAGGGGAGGAAGGACGCACGTCTGATAGAGCGGATCTAACCCATACCAAAGAAACAAAGAAAACGTAAAAGGTACCGTCTTTCTTGCTGGTGTTAGGGTTTCTTGCATTGGAGTTCGTTTGAGTACACCAACAGAACCCAAGGAGATCGGCTTTGCTCGGCATAGAACGGTAGATCAGGAGCCGTCCTATGAAACCGTGGTGGAGAGAGGCTCTACTGGGAGCGATATGTGGTTCGGTGATCGCATCGACTGATGGGAGCAGAGGAATCCCAGCGCACGCCATCGCTCTTCTCTCGGCCCACCTTCTTCCAAAACCCACAAGCATATTTTCTATATTCGTTGTTAATTTCATTAAAACATAAGAAATTGTAGAAAGCATTAAGGTCCTTGTTGAAACTCAATAGTTCTATGAAAAGTTAAAACACTATTAGATTCATGACATTGAAGTATTTGTTGAAAGTTAATAGCTCTATGAAAAGTTAAAACATTATTAGATTCATGAATAGAGCTTAATTTATGTTTAAAATAATGAATATGCAAATCTATTATGATTACATCAATTTTTTATTATCTAAGCTAAGATATATATGATTTAGATCATTCTAAGATCCACCCAAGAACAATGTTAAAGGACACCATTCATCAACACCACCATGTTATTCTTATCGAGGATATTGAAACTACAAGGAAAAGACCCTCTAGTGAAGGTTATAACGAAGGCTTTTAGTGTTATAAAATTAAACAAAATTGCCAAAAAAACATTTGCTACAACATACGTTTTTGGTAACAAAGGTTTTGATGAAGCTGCTAATGGTACTTCAACACAACTAAAAAAAACTAGGTGGCCAGAGGTTTTTACGGATGTTTTTCTCATCGATGCGCGCATGATGTGTGAACGCACCGGTGCATTTTACCCTATATGCATCGGTACTGTAAATATACCAAGCACCAAGATGGAAAACAAATTTCGGAAGCCCTAGGGCATTTAGCAACATCCTGGTGTGTGTCACCCACAAAGACAAATAGGGTTGATAGAAGGTGTAAGCACCGGTGTCGTTAAGGTGTAAAAACACACCGGGTCATTTAGGCATTAAAACGTACCAGGCCGTTATGTTATAAAAATGCACCAGCGCGTTAAAGGCAAACCATGTCGGTGCATGCAACGCCTATTTGCCCGCCCGAGTGGTAGTCGTCGATAAAGCGCACCAGAAATTCTAATTGGTATTGGTATTTAGTGCAGTGCACATGGGTCGTAGAAACGCACCGATGTGCAGTAACTAACACACACCGATGTTCATTTTCTATTTTTTAGAAACATCGACTTGTGACAGTGCAATTATTGTGATTTTTTAAAATTCATTATTCAACAAAAGTCAACACATATCTTATAACTATATTCATATCAATTAAATTTTTATTAGTGCATTTGAATGTGATGTTTGGATGAATTTGTTATATCATATCATCAAATTTCACATCTCTTCATTATAATATTTAATCATACATATATTTAATCAGTGGTGTAACATTTCACAACGACTATGGAGAACGTAATAGAGTAAATTAAAATGTATTTTATTATATATATATGAATAAGACACTCTTTTTCATACAACATGAAGCAGTTATTGGTATCCCTTTGTCTTTCAATTGAGACACTATGTCCATTACATTAAAAAAAATGGCTGATTTCACAGAAAAATATTTCAAAAAATACAACGCCTTGCTTTGATATCCAAACATATTTATCAGCATTCTTCACTAGAACTGTTGTCACTTCTCGAGCTACTTCCATGACTTGGGTTATTTGGAGGAATGTTTTGTTCATTGTGTTGATTGTTTTCTTCTTCAAGTTCTGTCTACAAACATAAAAATAAAGTGTAATGAGTGTATATACATTGGTGAGAATAATGAAAATTGCAATATTAAATAATATACATCAATGTAAATAGAAAACAAATGTACCATAGCAAGAATTGACTTGGGAACTATACACATTCTTTCAAAACCAAATTTCATGCCATCTTTCAACAATTCATTTGTTGGCACAGTTCCATACTTTGTTTCCTGCAAGTTTTATACCCCATAACAAATCATAGATTTAATATAAAAGATTTTTTGTTCTATTAATTATAGATGAAGCTAAATAAAACAAGATAGATGCTTACAAATTCCACAATTAATTTTTGATATGCCAACATATACTGACAACCCATATTTAACCCAGTGTCAATCAATTCTTCTGATTGTTCTTCTTTGTATGTTAGCACCTATTTGAAGATATTCAATGATGATTGTTGTAAAATAACTTAAAATATACAAAAATGAAATCTAGTTAAGTTGTTATAAGTAAGTAACAATTACTCGCAAACATACATATCAACCCTTTTCTTCCTCGTCGTCCTATTTTATGTGCTGAATGGGTTCCATTTTCTTTTCCTTTCTACAAGAAAATAATTGAAAATTAATATTTAATGCTAAATTATTTATTTATTATACCTAATCGAAAAATTCAATGATTACATATTACATTTGAAACACGTTGTTGTTGAGATGACTCATCGTGTGATGCAATTATGTCCATTTCTTTGACCATCTCCTTGTACATGTTTTTGGACATTCCTACTAGCATATTTCTAATATCAGCTCGTTCCTTTGAAATTTTCATAATCTTCCTAAAAATGTAAGATCACAATAAACTATTTATTTTTTATATTGATATATGAAAACTAAATATAACAAAAGTGATATTTATAAATGATTTCTTTGTAGTAATATATACATATAATTCTAGAAAAACATTTAAAGAAATGTTACTTTTTCAATCCTTCTTTTTTGTTGTTGTATGTTTTTTCTATTAAAAGTCTGACATGTCTCATTGACCAATTCTCTGGGAACTCATCCTATGGTTTAAATAAAATTTGGTTCTTCGAATCATTAGATTGATTTTTGTATTGTAAGTGGAAAGAACACATATACATTCATTCCACTAGATCCCTCAAAGTTTTGTAAAAAGTTTTTCCCCTTTTCGTTAACCTTGAGCACCACTCCATATGAGCTAAGGAGCAATTCATTTTCATTTGCATGTTCATTTTTTTCTTTTCTTAGAAAAACATTCATTTTCTTTGATGTTGGTCCTTGTAGAACATTAAACATATCTGAATTAATAGATTGTTTGAAACATGTTATCTAATATTTTTAAGTATATTATTATTCAAAATTAAAAAATAAATTCATATTGGATCGATAGTACTTTTTCATTCACCTGATTCAAAGTTCTGCAAATTTTCCATCAAGCTTTTACGCTCTTTTGGTCTTAGATTAGAAATAATCTTATTGAGCGTCGTCATTTTGTGGCTCTGCGTGATACACACTAAACAATACATATTAGTTAAACTTACATATAGTTCAAAAATAATAATTTTTGTAAAGAATTTACAAAGAACTTTCCTTTTTTTCTTTTCTGGATGTGCTATTAATATTTTTGTTACTTGAACTCTTGTCAGCCATTTCTTTATCAATATGAAACCTGTACCATTCATTAATATATTTTATAAATAAATCACATACTTTTAAGGTAAAAAAAAAATCAAGAAAATGGTGTGCCTTTAGCAACTTACGCATCGAACGCGGTGTGGTAGGTTCTTATAAACACACCACCAATATAGTAGAAACATCGTACAGTGCTCTTTGTCAAAAGGGAGACCCGGTGCATTATATTAATACCGGAGCACTAATTAACATAAACATAAATTAATAAAAAATGGTTTTTATCAAACAATATTTTTTGTCAATATGAGCCCAATGTGCTATACTATAATCGCGCACTTGTACGGTATTTTAAACAGTGCGCACCGATTAACAAATGTTGTTTTTTAAAAAACCATGCAAGGGCCGACAGGGATTGGGATCTAACTATGCAAGTAGTATCACAGGTCAGATTTCATACGCCTATATATATAGTAATACAAACCCTATAAATCTAAAATGAAAAGCCCTAATTGTGAAGTCACATAAACAAGAAGAAGCAAGGGTTTAATGTAAGAATGGATTTTTTTTGTTTTTTTGGTTTTTTTCTGAATTTTAATTAAATGTAAATAGGAATAGAGATTGTAAATGATTTTATTAGTAAAATTCACGGTAAAATTTAAAATTTTTACTATGCATATATTAAATCTAACATAAACTGTAAAAAAAACAATTATTACAGTAAAATTTAATAATTTTACTATACTACAGGTTTTTTGTGTGAATCACGAGATGTTTCAAATTATGATTATCTAAATAGTTTTGTTGTTCGAAAGTATTTTGTTGCTCCACAGTGCTCTCGTGCTCTCTTGCTCCAGGTATGTCTCTCATGTAAATCTCTCCCTGAATTTTTTTTCAAAAATAATGAAATAACGAATAAATTTTACTTTTTAAAGAACTTTTTTATGAAATTAGATTTTTGAAAATAATTTGCCGTTCATTTTTCAATTTACCGCTTTTTTCCACTCCAACAAAATAAAGTTGTGATTTTTTTCCCCCGATATTTGGTGCGTTTGTTAACTAATATCACAAGTGCGTCCAGTAATAAAACTTCACCGGTGATGTTAACAGTACATTATCACCGATAACAATAACTCATTTTTTAAGGCACCGAAATTACTTTTAGATATGTACACCAAAATTTATTATTAATTTTGGTAAAATGCAGGGAGAAAATATCATAATTATATCAAATGGACAATTCTTCAAAATCTAGCTCGTTCCATAATATTTCTCAAAGTCCATCACGGAGTTCTCCCTATCCATCTCTAGACCTAATTAATTAAGGTTTTATTTATATTTTCATTATCTAATTGAATTTATTTATTTTATCCATGTCAATCAGCTGAATAAAATTAATGTATACAAATTTACAGGTTCATGCAGATTCAAAATCGTGTTCATATGCACAAAATATTAAAACAGTTCCAAAACATTGGAAGCTCTTATCAGGAGCAGCATAGCGCAAGGCGCGGTTGGTAGATGAAAATGGACAACCACTTCACCCTGCTAATTGTAACATGCCATTTTCTAGCCACAATCCTAGGATAATGATGGTAATAATAATTTTTGGTATAATATAATTATTTCAACGTCAAACCAATTAATCATGCATTGACGTGCTTACTAATTGATATCATCAATTTTGTACTAATCATGTTCGAATATATATTTTTGAAATTACTAGGATTCTAGTGATGATGACCGACCTACCTACCATCTTCCGTTGCACCCCACGAAAATGTCAAATTGAGAGAAGGATGAATTAAGAAAAAAAATCAAAGAGGAACGATACCAAGAATGGTTGAATTAACCACCTATTCAATTCCGACTACATCCAGATTCACCAATTAAGAATGAATACAACAATAGTAGTTCTTCACAAGTTGGCAATGGAGGAAATCAAATAGAGGTTGGTATGGATGATTACTTAAGGGATACGACTGCCATGGAGACAATGTTGTTAGATGCATTTGAGAACGATGATCAACTAGGGGATGATGATCATATCACCGATACCTTTTTCGAAAGCCTTAAATTTTCTTCCACCACCCCTCTCTTTGGACCTGGCGGTCAATCAAAGTCTACCCAGTTAGGGACAACGATGTTACTATACAACTTGAAAGCAAAGTTTGGCTTATCAAATGCATGTTTCTTGGAAATTCATAGGACTAATGCAGGAAAAAGTCAGGTGAGATTTTCCTTTCTCAAGGAAAATACATTGTGAAGATGTTAGAAAGATGTGGGATGGTGGAAAGCAAGTCTGTGTCTACTTTGATGGAACTCAACTTTAAGAAGCTATGTGGAAATGTTTTTGGTCCCGAATTGGCAAATCCTTATGAATAAAGACAACTTGTGGGGGGATTGATGTTCTTGGTAAACTCTTGACCAGGAATATGCTTCGTTGTAAATAATTTGATTCAATTTATGGTTGAGCCTCATCACATACATTGGGTTGCTGCAAATAATCTCTTAAGATATCTTCGTGGCACTATCAACTATGGACTGAGATATACGGTCGGGAATTTGAGGCTTCATGGATATACTGATGTCGACTGGGTTGGCAGTGTGTTGGATAGAAAGAGCACATCAGGATGTTGCTTCTATTTGGGATTTTCTTCAATTTCTTGGATGAGAAGAAAGTAGAAATCAATTGTTCTAAGCATCATTGAGGTTGAATATATTGCAGCTAGTATGGCCTATTGTGAAGCTATTTCATTGAGATATTTGAGCATGTGTTGGATACCACCATTACATATTGCGACAATCAAAGTGGGATTCACCTTTTAGAGAATCATGTGTTCCACGACCGCTCCAAGCATATCTATATCAGGACCACTTTATCCGTGATATGGTACAACAAGGAGTAATAAGTCCCCAACACATCAGGACAAATTAACATGTTACAGACATCCTCTCAAAGCCCTTGGTGAAGTTCAAGTTATTAGCCTTTTGAGAGAGACTTGGAGTAGTGGAAGGACCCTCCCATGAGGGTCCTTCTTGAGTTGGACATTGAGCTTTGGGAGCTCTTGGGCTTCTGGGGTACCTCTTGGAGTTATGTGCGACCATAGGGTGAGTGGTTCACCTTCCCCTATGATACCCCATGGTGATATATGTGAGCATAGGGTGTGTGGTTCACCTTCCCTTATGGTTGATGATATATGAATAGGATGAGTGGTTCACCTTCTCTTATGGCATATGAGTAGGATGAGTGGTTCACCTTCTCCTGTGGATGCCCCAACATACATCCTTCCCTTAAAACTTGGGAAGTACCTCTCATTTGGCCAATGAGATGGAAAAATTGGTTAGGACCATAACACTACACATGGACGCATCGTGTACTGTCATAATCCCTCTGTCTAGGATGCATAATGTTCAAAAAATTGATCTCTCAAGATTAAGTATGGTTTGAGTTCCACCCTTGGTTTGGATTGACTATTGTCAGTGGAGAGTGGTAAGGTCTTTTGACTCACTCTCGATTGATCCTTCTTATTATATATATCAATCTTCAGTAGAGATGAGACAAGATGCATAGATAGTACATGATGATCAGGTGGCATGATGATGGATAGATATTGGTCGGCGGAATTCCCCCTAGTTGAGAGGGAGTGTTATAATGTGAAACTAGGGACGAATTCCATTTTTGACAACTCATTTACAGAAGATTATTATTGGATTGAATTCCTCTTTTCGAGAGGACCAAAATGGACCTAAGGATCACTAGATTTGGACAAGGAGAAATATGTTTTTGAAGTGAAGCCCACATATGTGCATTTGGTCAAGGTCAGCTTGGGGTTAATTAGACAAATTAAACTAATCTCCATCACATATAAATAGAAGAGACCTCCAATATCATTTGGCACATTCATCACACACATTCCTTCGCTCTCCTACATTCATTGGTTCGTCCAGATTGTAGGGCAACATAGTTACTCCACACATGTGAAGGTTTGATTGAGTATTTTTGTTCTTTGTGTTGACCAAGTTGCAACCAACTTTGACCAAAATTGACCGGACCTTGTTTTACCTTATTTTACTATGGTTTAAGTGGGATTCTCTTTGTTTAAGCAGACTGCATTTATTGGCACACATTTCAAGAATTCCTGGGCAAGTTGACCGCACGATTGACTTTCAATTTGACCAAGTTTGACTATCTCTTTGCTGATTGTTTTAGATGTTGGTTAACCTTCAATGAAGTTAGTTTTACCTTGAACGAGCTCAAGGAGGACATTTTTACTTTTGCGTTGACCAATGTTGACTTTCTGGTTAGGGTTGTTTGACTACTATTAACTGAGAGCATAATTGCATATTTTGATTGGGTCATTTATTTTACTAAGGGAAGTAGTGTTGGATCATCTATTTGTACTCTATTAGACATTCTCCCTCTGTTGAACAATTGATATTTGATAATACGAAGAATTGATCAAGGGTTTTCCCCATCTTGGTGTTTTTCCTTGACTTGAGCCAAATTCTTGTGTTCTCTTGCCTTGGCTTGTCTTCTGCAGTTTGTTGTCTATCTACAGTTATTGTCAATGTGAATGAATGATTTATGTGATTGCTATTGGAAATTAAGTGGAAATTATTATTGGGCTAATAAAAGGACATTGAACTAATTGTTGCAAGCATAGAACATACCATTGTCATCTAAAATTAACACTAGCCCTAAAAGTGATGGAAAATAAATCAATAATGTAATGAATAATGATAATTATATAACTTTAACCACATAAATTCTAATTAACCTTATACATATAGCATAATTATGAGTAAAAATAAATGTATAGCTATTACAAACCCTAATCTAACCCTAAAACATAAAATAGAATGTTAAAATTTGAGCCTTATGATTGACTATTAGGAGAGACTATTACCTACTATGTTTTGGGGGCATATTGAGTCAAACTAAGGACTCTATTGAAGAACTAAACAAAGGATAAAGGGTGATGACTAAGTTTTTCCACTATTGACCTTAGAAGATCTTCCTATAAGGCAATAAATGAGGTTGTCCACTACGAACTCTAGAAGATCCTCCTATGGTTTTTACAATTTTTCAAGACAAAGTCAAAGGAAGGCTCTCGACTAGAACTCTTCATGGGGTTTACAAGATATGATCTATATAAGAATAATACAAATATAGCATTTTCACTTAATATATTCAATAAATAAATCCACAATACTTAGGAAGAACACACACTTAAAAAATCATTTCTCTTTCATAAACTCTAGTCATGAATCATCCATCAAACTTGAAAAAGCATCCGCAATTTATCTTGCCAAGAGGTCAAATTAGTTATTCATCCATAGCTATGATAAAAGTATGAGTTGAGAAGTAGTATATTATCTCCACAAGTAGTAATGATCCAAATGAGGGTATCACTTCATTTATATGAGGAAACCAAGTGTTATACCTCTACAAGAGCTAACATCAACTAAAAGCCTTTACAACATATGAAAATCCATGATTAAAGGAGGATAGGTCTAAACAAACCCCCTAATAATGACTCTACAATGAAGAATGAATTCCCAATCTACGAGTTATCCTCAATAAATGCTCCATAAAAATCACATGCGTGGGGAAAGTACGCCAATGAGGGTGAAGTCTCCCCCAACATAGTGTAATAATGCTCCAAGAGTTATGTATCTTCATCGAAAGTTGCATCTCACTCAAAAGTCATGTCCCATCATAAGAAAGTGTTAAAATTATTAATCCATCATGGTAGGTTGAGTCAAGTACAGTGACATATCATCATAAAGGTGCAATTTCTCATCATAAATGCAATTTCCTTAAGCAATAGCATGACATCATCAAGTCAAGTGGCTCTATGACCTCTCCAAAGAGGCATATCATCATGAGAAGACTCAACATCCTCATCAAGGGTGAAACTCACATCATAGAAAGTAAGGCATCTCAATAAGTCACTATGTCATCTCAGGACCCCAACACCATCCAAAGGTTATGCAATGTTCTCAATGAAGTGTGTAAGAAGATCATCAATGTCCTTCAAAGGACCATGTAGTGTGCCATCATCAACTAGTAGGGGCTACAAGAATCAAGGGAGACTAACATGTATACAAGAGTCATTGCAACATAAAAAGTCTGTCATGTTTGGTGTAAAACCCATTAAGTACACCAAATTAGCTATCTTCTTCAAACTTAACACTAGCTAATGACTTCATGAAATTTGTCAAGTTTAGGTATGGGCAGACGATCGTAAAACCATATTAGGTGTGGCAATACCCAAGAGTTGGAGGAAACTAATCAAGGTGTAAATGTAAATGATTATGATATCACTTAGGGTTTACTTCATGGGAATGGTGTCTTTAACATGCAAAGCCACATGTAACAATCATCTCCATGGGTGTTTTTTCTTTGTATTCTTTATTTTTCCTTTGAAAGTCCCTTTTTGATATATATGCATTTCATTGCATAGGGGTTGAGATACTTTTAATTAAGTTATTTCTTTTCTTGTGCATCCATTATACTAAGATTTCGGGTGATGACCTAGAGTAAAGGGATATAGCTTAAGCTTCTTTGGATTTTAACTTATCATTATTTATCCCTTATTTTTTTAGCAATTTGAAATTTATATCATACTCTTTCTTTTCTTTATATAGTTGCATCAACCTCTAACATCCTAGATCATCACTCTTTGATTTTTCTTTATATAATTACATTAACTTTGAACATTATATATTATTTCTAACCTTTCTTCTTATATATTATTTTGAAATACATGTAACAACTCTAAAAAAGAGACAATAAAATGTGTTAAATATGGAGAAAATACAAACACATTATCCTTGTAAAGAATCCAAGAATACCCTTTTCTCCGGGAGTAATAAAACTTGATTAGAACACATATGATGGGCATTAAGGTGAACCAAGGTAAAAAGAACAACTTGAAATTATCATGATTCATTATTTGATAACTCCGTTACTGTGGAATGTTGTTCATATTCGTAAGTTTGTTTTTATGTGGGTTGTAAATAGATATTCCAATTTCTGTACGGTAAATCGGGATTCCAAAAGTGTAAGAGGTCATTATTAGTTTGAATTGTAACCAATACGGTGTATAAGGATTTGGATTTAAATTTAAAGCAATTTTTTTTTGTTATTTTATTTATAGTAAAATTGTTTAGAATTAGGTGTTGATTTGTTTAATTATAAGTTTGAATAGTAAATTTTCTAGAATCCCAGTGTTTTTTCACAATTAGAGTGTTTTAGAGATGTTTTATCATAATTTGTTGTTTAGTCACAAGTTTGAGTTGTGAATTCTTGAGAATCTTATATCATAAATTTGTTGCTCTATCAAAAGTTTGAATTGTGAACTCTTCATAATTCCAGTGTACAAGGGGTTTTCAGATGTTGAATTTATATTGGAGTTTAATTTATATTGGAGTTGTGAACTCTCCAAAATCTCAGTGTGGGTTTTCCAAGTGCTGAATTTATATTTGAGTTGTGAACTCTCCACATTTCCAATGCCCCATAGTTTCTCATTAAACTAATTAGTTTGAATTTATATATACAATCAAAAACTCAATTTAAATAACAAAATAAAAATTTACCAAATTGTTTTTACAAAATTGTAACTAAATCTCCAAAATGTCTGCCTTTTTTTTCTTTGTCTCAATTCAGTTATCTTGCTCTGCGTTTAATTGGTCTTGAAATTCCTGGCAATGCATCTGGTTCGAATTTATTCTGAGATTTATTTCGGTGTAGGTCATTTATTTTTTAATCATTTGGGTTGAAATCGAAACATCAACAAAACAATATTTAATTATAAGATCATAAGGCAGTCCTGCAAACAACCCAGGTGGTTACCGAGTCTGGGATTGCAATATTTGTGGAAGTCGAGAGCAAGACGATGAAAAGGAGGTTACAGAATATGATGATGGTTTACGTAAATCTGTAAATCTGTAAATTGCCCATGTAGTTTAATAGTGAAATGAAACGAAACACGGGCGGCCAACGAGAGATTGAGATCAAGAGAGACAGCCTTCTTTTTAACAAAATTATGTGCCCTTCGAAACCATAAAATTGTATTGAATTCATCATTTACAAAATACATTCATAATATACAACTTGTATTCCTGTGGTTGGGTGGCCATTTGCCGCAGCACCATCAGGTGTTCGATCGAATCGTATTTCAATTTCAGCTTTGTGCCCAACAGTTAAGATACATCACACATCTCAATGACTCATCCTTTGCTTCTGCTTTCTTTGATTTTGCTGCTCTTTCTTGAAGATGGGGTTTCAGATCCCTTTCACAAGTAGTAGCAGATTTCTGAGCAACAGCGGCAGCGCCAACGGCAGTGGCAGAAGCAATCCCAAAGGTATTAGGAGAAATAGAGAATAGCTTTGGCGTTATTAGTAGATTCTTGAAATTGAAGGCCCGCTGATCTGTGAAGATTCTGAAACCCTCAATGGCTACCACGGCCGCCATACAAGAAGCCCTCTTCGAAATAGAACTCATCTTTCTTTCTTCTTCTGGATTCAGATTTGGATACACAGAAAACAAACAACAATAAGGAGGATTGTGAAATTGCAGGATGAGATGACACTTGAGATTTAGTTATGTATTTATATATATCTTTAGAGGTTATCCAGAGCGCCAACAAGCAGGGAAGAGAAAACCGTGTAAGACCAAAACCAGCAGGAAGAAAGGTAAGGCATATAATCAATTCTATCGGCGGCTGTCGGAAATCCAATCCATCGCGTCGCTGGTTTTTCACTTGATTGTTGTGGGCGCTTTCCGGTTGTAAGTGTGGTTTTGGTGAGGACAAGAATACCGTAGAAAACTCGGTTTTGGGAAAAGGCGGGCGCCCGTTTCGAAACACTGAACACCTTGTCACCGCTCGTCATGTCCATCCCACCCCACATTTTTTCTATATTTTATTTACGAAGTTGTTTACATTTCTTTAGTTTACGAATTCAAGAAAAAAAAAAAAAAGGTTATTTTAATGTCTACGAGGGTAAATATAACTTTGATACAGATTGTTCTTCTTTCTGGCTATTGTATTTTGTCTTTTTTCTTTGAATTTTCACAATACACTATTTTAGTTTTTGGACAAAGCTTTTATTGAAATGAATATTCTAAGAGCTAGCTGCCAAAATATATGCATAATTTCTTTGTTGTCTTTGACTTGGAGTATTATTGTTAACTTTTATGTATTTTTTTAACAACGAATCTCTCGAGTTGTTGGATATAGAAGGAAATAAGCACTTTAATGCAAAAGGGTTTGGAGCCTCTCCCTCGCATCTAGCTAGGGAAAAGTTTAAGGATGGATATCTATTTGCAAGTTTAGAAACTTTGGCGAATATTAATAATTTATAATAGAAAATAAAATGTTTGATGATATTTTTGTAAAAATATCTAAAATTTTGATTATATTATATTAGTCTATATAAGATCTTGGCGAATTTTAATAATTAGCCCCTAAAATTATCCCACCTGCGAATCTGGCTCCCACACTTAGAGATGGATCTTAGCACCCCCTTTCCCTAATTGACATGCAAGTTGTGGTTATTGCAAAAGTCAATAGTGGTGTTGTTGTTACAGATGAAGCTTTTCATCACTCTATCACACTCGTTGTTTAGCAAAGGTTATATTTAATTAGAGCTCTATTAAAGATGAACGAGTATCTAAGAGTGATGAGGTAGTGAATTCAATGATCCATGATTTTGTGTCAAGACTAGAGTTTTGTTGCACCAAGGATATTAATTTTTATCATATTTTTTAGTTATATTGACATGTCAAATCTTTTGTGGCAAATGTAGTTCTCAATCAAGAGTAGAACTACACTAAGCTTTAGCAACATTTGGACAATTTAGAAAAGCAGAGTTACCTCCAACTTATTCTTAGCTTCTAGTTCGTCGAGAAGCATGGAGACATCAACGTTTCAAATGTTCCTAGTTGCTCCTTGGACAACTCCATTGTGATTTTGGATGTCAATAATGTTCTTGTGGATCCCTTTCCAATGTTCCTAATTGCTCCTTGGACAACTCCATTGTGATTTTGGATGTCAATAATGTTCTTATGGATCCCTTTCCACTTTAATAACAAGTGTCAATCATGAATTTAACTTTTGCACTTTATAAATTTCAGTTTTTTTTCAAATATCACATGCACCATGAATCTCCAATACAAAAAAGATTTGTTTCCTTTATGCCAAACTATCTATGTTGTTTGTATAGGCTTAAGATTATGATTCTTCAGATTTGTTTCCTTTATGCCAAACTATCTATGTTGTTTGTATAGGCTTAAGATTATGATTCTTCAAATTTGTTTCCTTTATGCCAAATTATCTATATTGTTTGTATAGGCTTAAGATTATGATTTCTACGGATAATTTGGTGTTATTTAACTTTCTAAAAGATAAATTTTTTTAGTTTTATGTTTTCAAATAATCAAGTAAATTATATAAAATCTCTACCATTTTATAATAAAAAAATGTAATTATTTTATTATAAACTCATTTAATAATTTCTATATTTTTAAATCAATATATTATATTGTTTTTATTACATTAATAAAATAAAATAAATTATTTTATATATAATTAATCCAATGCAAAATCAAAACATTTAATTTGTAAATAAAAAAGCATTTAATTTGTGAATAAAAAATATATCCATGAGAGAATAACAAAAATGCATAATTACTTACTATAAATTTACAATATTACAATATTTAATACTTAATATAAACTTACAATATTACAATATTTAATACTTAATATAAAGTTACAATATTTAACCAAATAAACTTTTCAAAATATAATCATATAATATACATAAAGGCATAATGATATAACATCTTTGAAAACATAAGGACACTCGGAACGATTTCCCATAAAGTAATTACATAAGGGTGTCTAAGGATTGTGCCTCTTAACATTGTTGTCGAGCTTTGTTGTCCATAGCCATGGAAAATTGATTGGTTACTTAACATCTCTTTTCCTTTTTTTTGGCTTTATTAGTTCCTGTAGGCCGTGGACAATAGTAATCTAAACAATGTCTCTAGCATTAATTCTTGTCTCTGTTACCCTAACTTTTTAGGCACTCAAATTTTATTAACCAATAAAATTTATGGAATAATTTCGGAGACCAATCACTTTATTCTTCATTTTATTGGCCTCTTCCCAAGGCGGAGATGCCAAAAGCATATGTTATATTTTCGTTATGTTTACTGCTAGAAACAACTGGGAACTAATGTTAACATTAGTTCCCCAATATTAAATGTTATATACAAGTAGCCTTAGTTATTTACCGATCTATCTTACTTACCCACCAGCACTCTGCATGTTAACCACGGAACTCACTTTGCATGTTAACCACAAAACTCTACACCTGTCTATGCCACTGGTGGTGTTTATTCAACGAATATTTGAACGTGTGCTTCAAGGGCTATTTTATAGAAATAAATAGTTGATGGTGCTGGAGGTGCAGTTTTAGCAGCATATTCTTCTCTTATCTTGGTACAAGGAGTAGATACAAGGGTGCCTAAGGCACTTGTAGCAGGAGAAAAGTAGCAGAAAAACTAGGTTAATTTATTCCATTAATTAAGTTGTGGGCTCAGCACTTGTTCGAGGATGAGCGCTTGTTCCAGGAACACTTTCTCCGAACTTACTGTTACAGAAATCTGTGAGCAACACAAATTCTTGCAGCAATCCATTGGCAACACAAATTCTCGACATAGAAAATTCTAGACACAGAGAAGAAGGTTACAACGCCTCTGTTTGGTTTTGAGGTGATAATGGTTACTAAATCTTACTGCAACACAAAATCTCGCAGCAATCCATTGGCAACACAAATTCTCGACACAACGTAAATTCTTGCAGCAATCTGTCAGCAACACAAATTCTTGACACAGAGAAGTAGGTTACAATGCCTCTATCTGGTTTTGAGGTGATAATGGTTACTAATTCTTACTGATTATTATCTTTTTGTGTTGGAGGTGCTTGGCGTATTCCAAACCCTCTTGTACAGGGAGTTTTTTTGCGCCCAACTTTCATTATTTTAATGTCTATGAGGGTAAATATAACTTATGACACATATTGTTTCTTTATCTGGTTCTTGTATTATATCTTTTTCTTTTGAATTTTCACAATACACTATCTCAGCTTCTGGTCAAATCCTTTACTGAAATGAATATTCCAAGAGCTAGCTGCCAAAATATATGCATGCATTTCCTTGTTGTCTTTGACTTGGAGTATTATTGTTAACTTTCATATATTTTTTTAGCAATGAATCTCTTGGTCAGTGTAAATTATATTAGATGTGATTGGTATCAATATTTGGTTCACCCCACAATTTTTGTTAGAAAGTTATTTTTGCTATAGAATGTGGTTTTTTTTTTTCAAAAACACTTAATTATAGGAGTGTCTAAATTGTATTTTTAATGGTGAAAATAGATTCAGCTACTTGGAGTATTATTGTTAACTTTTATTTATTTTTTTTAACAATGAATCTCTTGGTCAGCATAAATTATATTAGATGTGATTGGTATTAATATTTGGTCCACGCCACAATTTTGGTTAGAAATTTATTTTCGCTATAGAATGTGGTTATTTTTTTCATAAACACTTAATTATAGAAGTGTCTAAGTTGTATTTTGATGATGGTGAAAATAGATTCAGCTATTTGGAGTATTATTGTTAACTTTTATTTATTTTTTTAACAATGAATCTCTTGGTGAACTTAAATTATATTAGATGTGATTGGTATTAATATTAAAGTTAACAATAATACTCCATAGGTGTTTAGCAAATTTTATAATAAAAAAATTGTAACTAAGTAAATTCAATATTTGTTTTTTTTAATTAAAAGTTACATTTTCATTGGTTTATATTTAATTTTTTAATAAATAAAAAAATTCTTAAATTTAAAATTTTCTAAAATTTATTTAAAATTTAAAATTTTCCAAATTTATTTTAAATTTTAAATAAAGTTTATTTGACAAATTATTTTATGAAAATATTTTAATTTTTGTATAGAGTGATTGAAGATTCAAACATACATATATGGATGACAATTGTAACTTCCTGTTTTACTCTTTTACTTTTTACTTGTTGTTACATGAGTTGTTAAGACATATTCAAAATTAGAAACGAATGAGGCATTCGTTAATCACATTAACACATCAATTTTATTTAAAGATTTAATTAAATGATACTTTTATTTTTGAGTAAAAGGTGAAAGTAACTGTGTGGTAAAATATTCCAAGAAACTCAGGAAGAGGTTGAGATAGTTATGACAATTACCTTCCCAAAAAGGATTTAAGGAAAAATCCTAGTAGGGAATGGGGTTTTGTGCAGAAAAGGTATTAGGTTAAGCTGAAGCTTTGGCTCTGAGTTATCCTGAGCTAGTGAGAGGACCAATGGAACTCAGAAGTTCACCCTAGAGAAGCAAGACTGGATTTTGGTTAAATCTTGTGGTCTGACTTCCTATCTCAAAAATTTACCTCAGACCTGGTGAGGAGCAAGGAGGGAGCGAAGGACGTAATCTCCTCGCTCAAGGTTGGGAGGACCAACAGTTACTATGAAAACCTGTACTCTAAAGTAGGTATAGTTCACTGTTTTATGTTTATAGTTAAATTTTGCAGTCTTTAATACAAGAAATAAATTGTAGAACATTTATAACTTGAGTGTAACATACACCATTAACTTCACATGAAAATGTAAGGAGATAAAAAATTGTATACAAGTTACTCATGGGTAACTATCCATTCACTATTAAATATTTCTTACTCATCATTACACAGTATGTTTACCAATTCATAGTGTAACTTTAGAATAAGGATATTAAGCTCCTTAACCAATTACAGCTTCCATTACAATTCATTAACATAATGGTAGCGTGACAGGTAACCTTCCATCATTTCATTTTTCAGTGTTAACAGACGATATTATAAATATCACACAATATATGAATCCGCAATATCATCTTGACAATAATAATTAATCACATCATTTAACACCAATATACCCTGAAAACTTCTGGAAAGAAACCGCAAATGTTTAATTTTATTATTAAACGCTCGTGAGGGTGTTCAGCCCATCACTCACAATGGCTTGTAGCACTCATCCCTTAACCATCGTTTATATAATTCACAAGGAAATATTCAAAATATTTCAGCTAGTTACTACAAATATGATACCATTTACCCTCTAGTCTTCATATCTTCATATCTTCACATCTTGGTGGCATGGATGTACCTACAATGGACCATCGTACATTGGACCTTCCTGCAACTCGCATTCATCTGCATGAACATTAATTCATTTACCTGCCACCAGGACAAGCATAATTTTCCTTTGTACATGACAAGAATAATATTCCTTTGTACATGTCCCCATCATTCCCTGCTATGATGCCTTCAACATAAAATGATGGTCAAGATTCATAAAGTATTAATCATGTATATTCATGACATGCAAGTAAAGTACCTTGTAATTCTCTCTTTAACAACACATACCTCATATAAAATGTTATGTCACAATAACTAATGTTTCATTTATACACATTCCTACAAGACAATGGTTACATCAGTTACATCTCCCAAGCCTTTCTTAAAATAAACTAATACACTGGGCTGAGAGTTTATGCATGTGATTTACATACATTTTAATAAAAATAGCTAACCCTTAAGCTATTACCTTTAGTGCATGGAATGCAAGTTAACATAACAATTGTTTCTTCCATGCACGTGAATGCATACCGATTCCAAAAGACTCTCCCTAAAGGAGTGCTTACACAACGAAGCACATAACCTCCTTCACAAGTCTTCCAAAGAAAATCTCAATGCTGGTGAGCATGTAATCATATGTAAAAATACGCAATTATGAATATAAATACATGTCTCATTTTCAAGATTATATTAACAATCATATTCAATGTAGTTTTAATACTACAAGCTATCTTTCTACATACAAAAATTTATATTATTTTTCAATATAAGCTAATACATATATTGCATGTATATGCAAGATCTTCCTTCAAAATGAATTTAACATCATAATCATGATAATATAAAATAATCTCTTAGTTTATTCATCTAAGGAATAAAACTGATTATTTCCTTTAACCATGAATTTATTAAATAACTTAACTTTACCAACACCATGGTAAACAATCCATAGATTCATTAATTGACTAATATTTGCAAACACCATGGTAATCTACCCATGGTTTTATGAAATAATTAATCTTTGTCAACACCATGAAAAAACTACCCATGGTTTTATGAAACTATCCATGGATTTATTGAATATCTAATCTTTACCAATGTAATATTATTAGTTGATAAATCTTGTTTGTATCTCACATATTGTAAATATATGCATATGTTTTTCCTATCTATATGCATTAAATACAATGTATAGAGAATATGAAAACATGCATATTTATCCAAACATGCATGAAATAAATACACACATTAGACACATGCCTATTTTAGAAATGCATGCATTTCAAATGTCTCAATATAAGGTTACCAAAGCCTTAATCTCAATATGTCCACCAAAACATATTTTCACTTTAAGAAGGAAAAATCTCAACTTATTTCCCTTGAATTATTTTCTCATATATTTACCCACCTTGATATGAAAATAAATTGTAAATTAAGTGAACTATATATTTCAAGAGGCACTCTCTTTAATCTATTCAAGAAAAATACCTTGGATTTGTTCTCATTTCCTAAACTAAATGAGTACCAAAATCCCTCTTAAAATAAATATCATTCATCTTCTATTTTCTTGCTTATACCATATTATGTAAATATTATATTAAAGAGCTACGCTCTTTAATACATTCAAGAAAATCTCTTTTAAATGATAAAACATGCATCTTCTATTTTTTCTTGCGTATACAAAATTATATAAATATTTATGTATTTCTGTCCATATAAACATGGCAAATATTTTTTAAAATAATCAAACCCAGAAATTAACAAAAAGGAATTACTTATTTTTACTTTCACCATTACTATTGCAGAGCATCCTAAATCGACTCTATCTCTTTCACAGTGAGTCTGCAAGAAGTAATATACGCAAAGCAGATTCGGAGAAAATTTTGTTGGGCTGTGAGTACCTTCATTGCAAAAGCTTGATTGGTGCTGTGCTCAATGGCAAGGAAAACTGAGCTCATATTGCCTTGCCCAAGCCTCTTCACAATACTGAAACCCTCTAAAGGATTCAACCTCTCGTTCCTCCTCGTCGCTGGGTGTTTCCATATTAAAATGTCCTCGGCTTTGCAGGAACTGCTAGCCTTTGCAGTAATATAATCTTGTGTATCAACAAATCACAGCCCTCATGCCACTTAATTCTATATCAAGCAGTGTATCTGCATATTTTCATCCATGAAATGGACCACCTTCCCCAAGGCAATAGATTTAATTTGCAGAACCCCTACCCTCTGTTTGACTCATCATCTTCCCTTTTTTTATATTAATGGTATGAGTTCATTATGAAGAAGTATTTTAATCTTTCAACCAATTCCAGAATCCGTTTCCCATGAACTAATTCTTGGATTTCTTGATACAACTGTCTCGGTAAATCATGGTAAAACTGTTATTTACAATAGTTTACGTGGGCGTTACATACTCCCCCCCTTAAGAGAGCACCGTCCTCGGTGTGCTTCTCTCACTTAAATTAAACTTATACTCATGATATAATAATATAAGCAATCCAAAGGGGCTCCTTCCCCTTGGCAATGAGACACTTTCGTTTCCTTAAATGCCATTAATTGAAACAATAATGTTTTTATCCATATTCATGAGCATGTATAGTGAAAAGAAAATTTCATTTCCATTTCTACTGCTTATCCCTTATTCAATTCACAAAGGTATAGAAAAATCTCTATACGAACTTACCAATTACTATTGGTAGAAATGATGGCTTTTACGCAAGCTCTCATAGAATGGTTGAACACCCATCAACACTTCATGGAAAGAGCCTGTAATGTATGACTAGCAATTCAATCATATTAGTCACATAGTTTCAATCAAATGAAAATACTTGCAACCATCAAACATTATTGCAATATAAAGAGATGTTTTAATCAAAGTACTTCCATAAGTACTCAGAGAGAACCAACCCTCTCATAAATGCATCATGTGCACACTGTCTTAGCTCCTGCTAAAGACATCCATACAGTACTTAAAAAAGTACTCAGAGAGCACCTAACTCTCTTCATCATACCAATGGTCAATCAATGCACCATGGTCATATCCTAGCATCTGCTGAGACATTCAAACAAATTAGTAATAAAATAAATGAACTTATACATTCAATAATTCATTTTAATACAACACACAACTTTTTATGTAACTTATTCCACTATGAGAACCACAATGATAAACAAAATTCTCCTCCTAATCCATAGGATCGAGTCATTTTTTACATCCAGACAGTCAATCTTTCCACACTAAAATGTCTTTATACTTATCTGTAAATTTAGTCTTTCAAGCTGTGGTCCTCCCAACCATCAAGTGAGGCTATTACGTCCTACACTTGCCCCCTAGCTCTAGAATCTGGACAGTGTCACGGGTCAACAGTGGATTCTTCTGCTGTGACATCGGGATGGCCAATCCAGTCACACTCAGAAAAGCCTGGTAGAGAAATTCGGGACAGTCCGGTCCAATTCTCCAATTCCAATCACACTCAGATGTTTTTTGCTTTACAGGGGTTGTTGTAAGCTATTTTCAACTGGTTCCAACCAGCTCTAGAAAATACTCCCCCTTTACCAATTTCACAGAATGCCTACTCCTCCCCGGGGATCTAGCTTTATCCTCAGAAGAGTAGGTAACTGTCTTTCCAACTGTCCCCAACCACTTCCTATTCTTGGAAACATTTTTACCATCAGCTTAGAAATATTTTCTTTTCATTAATTAATTCCAGAAAATTAAATAATGTGCTTTATCAACAGTGATGATTTAAGTTTTTCTTGTCAGATAAAAGAAAATTAAACAAATTGTTTTGAACTAGTTAATACTAGTTAACTTTAATGAAGTTGTCACAACTTTCCTCCTGGAAGTAACATACATGTGTTGTACATTAAAACATGATACTTTAACGTTTACTGTTGCAATTCACATTGCAATGTTTGCGATGTTTTATTTTCACAGATTTTCTGTTTCTATTAAGCTACCCATGCTTTCTATAAGAAACAATGCTAATCATAAATATGCATTTCTCAAGCACATATTATCTTACGCAATCATTTCCAATTCTCATAATGTTCTGTTCCAACAGAATGACATACCAATTCTCATAATGTTCTGTTCCAACAGAATGACATACGAAGTAATTATCATAATCACTTGTTCACCACTTTCAAATAGCTTTAGTCAAAATCGATTCGTGCATATAACTTTCATTAGTTATTCATTCATAACTAGTCAATAGTTTTAATTAATCCATGACGACTCATGCAAACACTAGTTAGTCAACTAGTCATTTAGTTAAGTTTCATAACTTGATCCATTAAGAGACGTCATTCAATTTAATTTTAACACTTTATCATCTTATAGTAGGACTTTCTTCATCTTTTGCATTCATGCATTAGTTTCACACACCATCTCTATACACATTCATCTTTTTAAAGTAGTGCATGGTAACTTAGAAATTTTATTGCATGCAAAAACAACTACTGCTTTTCCAACTCAAATGAAAGGTAGCTATTTTTCTTTCATGCTTTTATACTTTCTTTCCTAAAGAAATAAAGCATAATACACATATTAATCTCACATGCATATTCTTATGCAAAAAAGTATGTTATAATAGCATGTACTTTTTAAGAACTCTCTTAAATGGAAGCTCATGCAATGCCATGTATGTAACAATTCATTTTTAAAAGAATCAACATGCATATGCATAGACTTCTTAAAATAAAATAAAATAAAATACTTATCTTTATTTCATTTGAAGAAGTTCTCTCCCTACTACAGTACTCATCCCCATCAGGAAATTCACATTGCTCCTCTACAACAATGTTGTCTTTTAGCAGCATCGATAAGATTTTATAACATGATTAGATAAAACCTTAATCAATAAATAATTAATCTTTGAATGATCCTTTAACACCTATTCATGTGCATATATGAGATGTGAATACAATGTCACAACATGCTTTCTTCTAACATCTCTACCTTAGTGTGAGTAAGTAATTATCAATTCATGTCAAATAACTCCCACATTATTATGAAATTTTTCACACACGCACACATTCGTACAAGACAAATCACTATATCTGTTCAGAAATTATTTTAATGGAAAATGACACAATGTGCATTCACTTTACTTAAACTTTTACAAAAGACCCACCATTACAGCTTTTTCCTTTGGAGCATGCAAATATAATAAAGCTAACACATTGACGGTTATTCCTATGCATACAATGCATAAAGATTCTAATCTTAATTTCCCAATAGAGTACTTAACATAATCAAGTAGGCAAACTCATGATTCCTCTTTGAGGACACACAACATAATAGGCATGCAAAACATGGTTTTATTTTCCATAAAACTAATGGAATAAAACATAAGAATACATACCTTATTCTCGAAATATTTTACCCACATTAGCCTTGTATGTATTCCAAGGAAACCAAAACATTACTTTAGTTTTGTACATGTAATTCATCTTCTTTCCCAAAGAATTCTTTTCTAAAGTATGATAACAAAACATGTTATCTTTTTCCACATATAAACTTACGTTCTTTATGATGAAATCTAATACAACTATTGCATGCAAAGGACCTTGTTCCTCTATGATTCTACATGCAATTTGCTCATGCTTTGCTTCCAATAATTTATCATAGATTGCCTTTTTTATGCATAAAAACTACACAATATTAACAAGGTTAACTTAACCTTTAATATACCTAAATCAAGAAGTTGACATAATCCATCTAGCAGTGTATTATATTCAAGAGGTTATTCTCTTTAGCCTTTATTTATTTTCAAGAAAAGAACTTGGATTCCTTTTCACTTAACACACAAGTACGTAGTCCCTTTTAAAGAAAAACAAGCTTCCCATCCTTTCTTAAACAAGATATATATAAAGGCAAGCAAGTTTACTTATTTATGTTTTACTACTGCTCACACCTTTCAAGATACGTACTAGTAATCTTTGCAAGACTCACATGGGTTCTTAACAACAAAACTAGCATAGTAGTTTGGTCTTTTACCATGGTATATCTTTCTAAAAGCATAGTAGTTTGGTCTTTTACCATGGTATATCTTTCTAAAAGATTATCATATTAGCAATGCTTTATCACTTTCCAAAAGAACTAGCACAATCTTGCATATTAAGTAAAACCATGTTTTACTCTATATTTGTCTCTTTTAGTTGCAAGATTCACATGCAAGAATTATTTTCAAAATATACATATTTCTCTCCCAGAAAAATTCAAATGTATATTAGTTTAAATTTTCAAGAGAAACACACACATGTTTCATTTTTCAAGAAACCAAAATCTCATCTCCTTTCATGAAAACTTCAACACAACAATAGAAGTTTTACATACATGGAAAATACATATCCTTTTTTAAAGAAACTCTAAATCAACAGGTATTTACTTGTAAGCAGTGTATTTTCCATAAATGCAATAACTATTGCTTCAAGAAAAGAAAAATAATAATACTTATCTCTCGAAACTCTTTGTTCAACTTGGATTAGAGATGCGATGCTTTTCATCTCGAATCCCTCAATTTCTTTTCGCTAACTCCCAAAGGCGCTATTTTTTGAACCTTTAGCTTTGATACCACTTGTAACATACACCATTAACTTCACATGAAAATGTAAGGAGATAAAATTTTTTATACAAGTTACTCATGGGTAACTATCCATTCACTATTAAATATTTCTTACTCATCATTACATAGTATGTTTACCAATTCATAGTGTAACTTTAGAATAAGGATATTAAGCTCCTTAACCAATTACAGCTTCCATTACAATTCATTAACATAATACCATATGATGTAACCTTACACTCATTTCATTTTTCATGTTGTCATCACATACTTGACATTATAAATATCACAGCAAGAAAGGGAATCCACAACATCATCTTGACACAATAATCAATCACATCATTGAACACCAATATACCCTGGAAACCCCGTAGGGTGAAAACCAACAAACGTTTAATTTATTATTAAACGCTCATGAGGGTGTTCAGCCCATCACTCAATGGCTTGTAAGGGAGACCATCGCTTAACCATCGTTTATATAATCTTACAAGGAAATATACAAATATCTAGCTTAAAGCCATTACAATAAATATGATACCATTTACCCATTGGTCTTCATATCTTCAGATCTACACATCTTGGTGGCATGGATTTACCTACAATGGACCATCGTACATTGGACCTTCTTGCAACTCGCATTCTTCTGCATGAACATTAATCATTTACCTGCCACCAGGACAAGCATAATTTTCCTTTGTACATGACAAGCATAATATTCCTTTGTACATGTCACCATCATTCCTTGCTATGATGCCTTCAACATAAAATGATGTCAAGATTCATAAAGTATTAATCAATCATTTCACATATATGTACTATAGTAGCTTCTCCATCTACTCATGTATATTCAAGACATGCAAGTACAATACCTTGTCATTCTCTCTTTAATGACACATACCTCATATGTGCTGGTTATAATTCATCACAATAACTAATGTTTCCGTCGCATAAGCACACATTCCTACAAGACAATGGCTACATCTCCCAAGCCTTTCTTTAAAATAAACTAATACATCAGTTAAGATATTTATGCATGTGATTTACATACATTTTAATAAAAATAGCTAACCCTTAAGCTATTACCTTTAGTGCATGGAATGCAAGTTAACATAACAATTGTTTCTTCCATGCACGTGAATGCATACCGATTCCAAAAGACTCTCCCTAAAGGAGTGCTTACACAACTAAGCACATAACCTCCTTCACAAGTCTTCCAAAGAAAATCTCAATGCTGGTGAGCATGTAATCATATGTAAAAATACGCAATTATGAATATAAATACACGTCTCATTTTCAAGATTATATTAACAATCATATTCAATGTAGTTTTAATACTACAAGATATCTTTCTACATACAAAAATGTATATTATTTTTCAATATAAGCCAATACATATATTGCATGTATATGCAAGATCTTCCTTCAAAAGGAATTTAACATCATAATCATGATAATATAAAATAATCTCTTAGTTTATTCATCTAAGGAATAAAACTGATTAGTTCCTTTAACCATGAATTTATTAAATAACTTAACTTTACCAACACATTGGTAAACAATCCATAGATTTATTAATTGACTAATATTTGCAAACACCATGGTAATCTACCCATGGTTTTATGAAATAATTCATCTTTGTCAACACCATGAAAAAACTACCCATGGTTTTATGAAACTATCCATGGATTTATTGAATATCTAATCTTTACTAATGTAATATCATTAGTTGATAAATCTGGTTTGTATCTCACATATTGTAAATATATGCATATGTTTTTCCCATCTATATGCATTAAATACAATGTATAGAGAATATGAAAACATGCATATTTATCTAAACATGCATGAAATAAATACACACATTAGACACATGCCTATTTTAGAAATGCATGCATTTCAAACGTCTCAATATAAGGTTACCAAAGCCTTAATCTCAATATGTCCACCAAAACATATTTTCACTTTAAGAAGGAAAAATCTCAACTTATTTCCCTTGAATTATTTTCTCATATATTTACCCACCTTGATATGAAAATAAATTGTAAATTAAGTGAACTATATATTTCAAGAGGCACTCTCTTTAATCTATTCAAGAAAAATACCTTGGATTTGTTCTCATTTCCTAAACTAAATGAGTACCAAAATCCCTCTTAAAATAAAGATCATTCATATTCTATTTTCTTGCTTATACCATATTATGTAAATATTTATATTAAAGAGCTACACTCTTTAATACATTCAAGAAAATCTCTTTTAAATGATAAAACATGCATCTTCTATACAAAATTATATAAATATTTATGTATTTCTGTCCATATTTTTAAAAATAATCAAACCCAGAAATAAACAAAAAGGAATTACTTATTTTTACTTTCACCATTACTATTGCAGAGCATCCTAAATCGACTCTATCTCTTTCACGGTGAGTTTGCAAGAAGTTATATACGCAAAGCAGATTCAGAGAAAATTTTGTTGGGTTGTGAGTACCTTCATTGCAAAAGCTTGATTGGTGCTGCGCTCAATGGCAAGGAAAATTGAGCTCATATTGCCTTGCCCAAGCCTCTTCACAATACTGAAACCCTCTAAAGGATTCAACCTCTCGTTCCTCCTCGTCGCTGGGTGTTTCCATATTAAAATGTCCTCGACTTTGCAGGAACTGCTAGCCTTTGTAGTAATATAATCTTGTGTATCAACAAATCACAACCCTCATTCCACTTAATTCTATATCAAGCAGTCTATCTGCATATTTTCATCCATGAAACGGACCACCTTCCCCAAGGCAATAGATTTAATTTGCAGAACCCCTACCCTCTGTTCGACTCATCATCCTCCCTTTTTTTATATTAATGGTGTGAGTTCATTATGAAGAAGTCGTTTAATATTTCAACCAATTCCAGAATCCGTTTCGCATGAACTAATTCTTGGATTTCTTGATACAACTGTCTCGGTAAATCATGGTAAAACTGTAATTTACAATAGTTTGCGTGGGCGTTACATTGAGCATCTATGTATAGAAGAAAATAACAATAGAATAACTAAGTAACTAGTTCTAGGAAATAACAGAACATGTCTGTTGCATTTCAGAATTAACTCACTGTTTTTTTCTATTTTCTGTTGAATAGGGAAGAAATAAAACACCGAGGAAAACAAAATATTTCCTACTGTTCACTATCATATTTACGAAGAAGATGTTTGATATTCATATACTGTTGTAGGTTTTAATTGAGAGCATACATGTTTGAGATAAATATGTGGAATACCTGCTTTTTAAAGAGTATGTAAATATATGATATAATAGCAAATCTGGAATACTCATGAGATAGAATTTAACACTGTAAAATATGAGTTTATGTGGTGACAAAAGGGATAATTGCAAAACACGGTATTGAGTTCTGTCATAACTCCTCATAATATTGAAAATTGGATAATCTTTCAACAAGAAAGGTTATATATAACTTAAGAGAGAAATAGGACGGGTGTGGGTTTCAGACAAGAACCCTGCAAAGAGGATTCCAGTCCCGATCCCGACAATTCTCCGCCAGAGTCAGGGAATTATTAATGAGGGTCTTCAATGTGAAAAACATTTATACAAGATAGACAACCAAAATACTTTGAAAATAAAATAAAGAGCTAGAACTACAGGCCTAGCTGTGTGAGCCAGTACAATAACAAAAAGAAAGAAATAACCTTCAAACGAAGCATACTACTCCAGAATAAGTAATAGCAAAACATAAATTATATATAGCCATAATGAAGTCCAATAACATATGTACAAGACAAAATTTGCGTAAAAGCTAAACTCCTTAAGTTATCATTCATCGAAAATATGGCCAGAGCCTTAATATAAACATACAGTCCTCCAACAGAGGTAAATCATTCAACTAAGTCCACGACGGAAGTAGATTAAACTGAAGGCCGAAACCACCCTGCCTGCAAGATATGCAGAGAAAGGGATAGGGAATTACCAAATGGAAAACTGTGCATAAATAAATAAGCTTAATAAGGACAGTGCCTACCTCAAAGTTCTGAAGAAAGGAAGCAGGTTGCCATTCGACGTTTCTGGAAGAGCCTGAGTCAACATCAAGTTGTGCCTCACCGTAAACAAACAATAAAACAAGATTGTGAGAAAAACGAGGATTCAATTTGTAAACCTCACAATACACATGTTAAACCTCTATGCAAAATAGCTTAGCATGAAAAACTTAGGGAAGTATCCAGTGTCACAGGAGCTTGCAGGAGATGGGTCCAACACCATCTGAGTCGTGGAGACACAATAGCTGTACAAAACCAATAGGTGTGTTGGCAGGCAGAAGAGCTTGCCCAGTTGTGCGTTTAAATTTAGAACCATTCACAAGACACCGAGAAGTTTCGTCGATAGTAATAGGCTCCATATACCTTAGAAGGAGGTAACGAGGGACCAAGAAAATGGTCAAGCAGTCCATCCTCACCAGTAGAACCTCATGACAGAGAAATCTTGGGAGGAAGGGTTTATTGTTGCAGAGCCAAGTTCAACAACAGTGAGAGCAACAATGAGACAGAGGCGGGAGGTTAGTGGTGGGTGGTTACCCTAACCCACCTTCTCTGCCCAGATCTCTATTGGATGCAATGGATATAAAATCCATGGTGGATGAGTGCCAAACAACCCATAGAGGTGGAGGCCATAACACTAAGTTCGAGAACTGGACGCGAGAACATAAATTGCTAACAATATCATTTATGCTATGTGCAAGTGGTAACTTAAGTCATTAACTGACAAATGCATGACATAATCCCAATGTGTACCCTAGATCATTAATACCTGTACACCCGAATAGTCGTGTTGACACAATGATATCAATGTCGAATCTTGATGTAGGACTTTATAATGTGTTTAACAAGAAATTCATAATGTTTGGGTTAAAAACATTGTCTAAGGTTTTTAGCGCAATTAACATTGGTAGCATGTTGATTAATGTTGTTGATTTATATTACAACTTTATAATTAGAATTGGTGTGAGGAGTATACGTAAGTTTAAAATTTTTATTTGACTAGTGGTAAATGTGGTTATTTAGTTAGTGGTTGTGACAAGTGGTATCAGAGCCTAAGTTACAAAAATTGGCCCAAATGGGCCAAAACCATTTTTCTATTATGGATTCTATTAAAGTTAATGATTTAATATTGTGTTAAGTACAGGAACAGGTTTCGACAGTCTGCCATGAGAAGAGGATCAATTCAAAACCCACTCAGAGGCATGGGAGAGACCTATATTGTGACCAATCCTAAGGTCAGTCCCGAAATGTGGGTGCAGTTAAGTGTGGACCAACACCAACAAACAAGCAGAATGTTGGAAGAATAAGAACGGTAGACAAACAAGTTGTTGGACATTGTACAATAGTTACAAACAGAAATGCTTAAAGTTCGCGGTGATAATGAAAGGTTGATGAGAGAGCAAGAGAGGATACTGAAGAGTTTGTCAGATAGAGAGAATCCTCCCAGTGGAAAACCTAGTCCTGAGAGAAACACTCAGGAAAATAGAGAACCGCGTCAAGTAGTACATGATCATGTTGAAGACAGTCAAACACCAAGAATCCATAAAAGTCATACATATAATGAAGTAGAATTTGGAAATTTCATGGAAGAGCAAGATCTGAAAAAGTAGAAAGTAGAATTGCAGGGTTAATTTCGAAAGATCAAGCATTCTACCTTTGATGGAGAGGCAGAGGAAATGGCGGAAGCTTGGATAATAAATATGAATAAGTACTTCCAAGTGTATGAGTATAAAAACAAACTTAAAGCCCACCTAGCCATTTACCAACTGCGGGAGAAAGCAACATTGTGGTGGGAGGAAGTGAAGAATGTACGAGGAGTGGAAGATCAAAATGTAACTTGGGATGAATTTCAGCAGTACTTTAAAGACAAGTACCTGACTGAAAGATTTTACGATGAGAAATCCCGAGAGTTTCATGATCTGAAACTGGGCCAAATGACTATGGACGAATTTATTACAAAATTCACGTCTTTACTAAGATATGTACCTTACCTGCGTGATGAAAAGGCCAAGGTGTAGCGTTTTTTGAGCAATTTTCCAACTCATATGAAAGAAAGAATTGAGTTCATGAATCCAACAACCATGGATGAAGCAATAAGAAAAGCACGAATGTGCTATTAACAGTCCAAGGCGAAAAGAGAAGTTGGGAAAATTTGTCCGCCTCGAAAGGGGCAGAAAAGTTTTACCAATAACAGAAATAGCAGATCAAGCAATTTCAAGAATGTTGCAAGACATCCACTTAGAAAACATAATGTTAAAATCCAAACCAGAAACAAGTGGACTAGGGAAGAAAGGCCTAATGAAGCTTCTAGTAGACCCGATATTGGGCAACCCCAGAAACCCCTGTTACAGTGCTGGGGATGTAGAGAAGCTCATTATTTTAAGAACTGCCCACACCGAGGACAGAATGAGGTGGAAAAAAATATGCAAGAAGTTTCAACGGTGGGGGATGTAGCTCGAAACATACCCAAAATCAACGCAGCACTGGAGGATCGACAAGCAGATTACCAACCAACCGTGATAGTTAGAAGGTAAGATTCAAACACGAGCTATTTCTATTCTAGTTGATCCTCGTGCCAGCTTGAGTTACATACACCCTCGTGTAGTTGAAAACAGTAAATTGCAGGAACAGAAATTTAAAAAGCCATGGCTGGTTTAGCTGGCTACAAGGACTAGAAGACGGGTTCATTCCAAGGTACCCAATTGTGAATTGAATATTGGGGACCAACACATAACTGTGGAACTCAAAGTTCTACCACTGGGTTCTTATGATATATTGCTGGGGATGGATTGGCTGGAAAGACATTGGTCCTTAGTGGAGTGTAAGAATAAGATTATACATTTTAAGTCTAATGATGGGTCAAGCAGGAACTGCAGGGCATCAAAAACCCTTTGAAGCTGCGACCCATTATTGCATCATAGCTAAGTAAATGTATAAGGAAGGGTTGCCAGCTTTATGCAATTCAAGTTGGGTTCACCAATGCAAAAGATAAGACTGCTATGTTAGAAAATATTCCTGTTGTACAGGAATTCCAAGATGTTTTTCCTAAGGATATTCTAGGGCTGCCACCAAAAAGAGACATAGATTTTACTATTGAATTAATACCTGGGGTAGCACCTGTGTCCCAGACTCCATACAGATTGAGTGTACTGGAGTTAACAGAGTTAAAAATGCAATTGCAAGAATTGATGGATAAAGGTTATATTCGACCGAGTGTGTCCCCATGGGGAGCACTGGTGCTATTCGTAAGGAAGAAGGATGGTACCATGCGTATGTGCATGGATTATCGCCAGCTCAACAAGCTGAATTTTAAAAGAAAGTACCCATTACCATGCATCGATGATCTATTTGACCAAGTTAAAGGAGCTACAGTATTCTCCAAAATTGACTTAAGGTCAGGCTACCACCAAATCCGTATCAAAGACAAAGATATAAACAAGACAACTTTCTATACCAGGTATGGACATTACGAGTTTGTAGTGTTACCGTTTCGGTTAACCAACGCACCAACAAAATTTATGAGCTTAATGCATGGAATTTTTCACCCATATTTGGATAAATTCGTGTTAATATTGATTGATGATATCTTAATTTACTCAAACAATATAGAAGAGCACAAAGAACATCTGCATATTGTGCTAAAAATGGTAAGAGAACATCAACTCTATGCCAAGTTCAGTAAATGTGATTTCTTTAAGGAGCATATCCAATACTTGGGGCATGTAATTTCGGTGGAAGGAATAGTTGTGGACCCGAAAAAGATAAAGAAAATTATGGAATAGAGGGTCCCAAAGAACGTAGCAGACATACATCCGTTTATGGGTTTGGCTGGTTATTACCGACGATTTATTAATGGTTTCTCCAAAATAGCTTATCCTATTACCTCTTTGCAAAGGAAAGGACAAGTTTTTAAATGGACTCAAGAATGCCAAAACAGTTTTGAGTTGTTAAAAGAGTTGTTAATCACTGCTCCTATCTTGAAGGTAGCAGATTCCAATAAAGAATTCAAAGTATGTACTGATGCATGTAAGGAGGGTGTAGAAGCAGTGTTGACTCAGGAAGGAAGAGTCATAGCATATGAGTCTAGGAAGTTGAAGGATCACGAGCAGCGTTATTCAGCATATGATTTGGAGATGACTGCAGTTGTGCATGCCTTGTGGATATGGAGGCATTATCTGTTAGGGAAAAGATTCGTTCTGAGGACCGATCATAGTAGCTTAACTAGATACTTTAAGCAGGCTGATTCGAATGCTCATCAAGCGAGATGGAATGCATTTCTTAGTGAATTTGATTTCAATATTCAGCATGTGAAAGGAAAAGAGAAAAGGGTGAAAGATGGCTTAAGAAAAAAACTGCACGACATTTATGAACTTTATTTTAACCAGAATGAATTTAATATTCAAGATCAGATTTTGGAAGCAGCAAGGGAGGACCCAGAATATCAGAACTTGTGGCAGCAAGTAAAAGATGATGAAGGATGAGGAAAGCAGTCCAAATATGAACTCAATGAAAAACAAATTCTTGTTTTCCAGAAGAGGATATATATTCCCAATCATAATGGTCTAAAGAGAATTATTTTTTATGAGTATCATAGGAGCACCTATGTTGGGCATCCAGGATACCAAAATATGTTAATAGCAATTAGAAAAGACTACACCTTGCTGGGGATGAGAAGGGACATAGTTGAATATTTGACCAAGTGCCTTGATTGCCAGTAGATTAAAGTGGAGCATCAACACCCTGCAGGATTGCTTCAACTAATTCCAGTGCCTGAATGGAAGTGGGAAGTAATTTCCCTTGACTTTATCATGGGACTACCCAGAAACAAAAAGCATAATGATTCTATTATGGTGGTAGTCGACAGACTTAGGAAAGTGGCACATTTTATCCCCGTTCAATCTACGTATAAGACGGTGAAAATTGCTGATATTTTTATGAAGGAGTTTTTCAGGTTGCATGGTATTCCCCGAGCAGTCATTTCAGATCGTGACGTGAAGTTTACATCTGCATTTTGGAAGACACTATTTAGTGGACTAGGAGCACAAATACAATTTAGTACAGCTTACCACCCGCAGATGCATGGGAAAATAGAAAGGGTAAATCAAGTTTTAGAAGACATTTTGTGCATGTATGTAATGCAACATCCAACAAAATGGGAGGAGTACCTACATTTGGTTGAGTTTTCATACAATAACGGGTATCAAGAATCCCTTAAGATGAGCCCTTTCGAAGCATTGTATGGGAGACAATGTCAGACTCCTATAAACTGGAGTAGTCTAGAAAACAAAATGATGCTTGGACCAGATATTCTAGAAGAAATGGAGCGGTAGGTCAAGAAAATTAGGCAAAACTTGAAAGCGGCACAAGATGGGAAAAATGTTTACACTGACAGGAAAAGAACCTTTTGGGAATTTGTAGTAGGGACGTATGTGCAAATGAAGCCAAAGAAAAGCACTCTTCGATGAAATGATTGTGCCAGTTGGCTCCCCGCTACTGCAGACCTTTCGAAGTCTTAGAGAGAATAGGGCCAGTGGCCTATCGACTGGCCTTACCAAGCCATATATTAGTGCACAATGTATTTCACGTGTCTTTATTGAAGCGTTATTTACACGATTCTAAGCACATCATACATTGGCAGGGTATACATGTAAGTCGACAAAGTCCTACGGTTTGAATACAATAATTTTCTGACCTGAACTAATTCAAAATCTTGCTGCTTGCAGGTAGAACCGGACGGTGAGTTCCTAGTAGAACCGTTGCATATCCTAGATCAAAGAGAAATAACGCTCCGGAAGCAAGTCATCCCCCAAGTTAAAGTGCAGTGGAAGCACTTTGGCCTGGAGGAGGCTACTTGGGAAGACGAAAAAGTTATGTTTGAGACTTATCCCGAGATGTTCTCAGGAAATGAGTAACACCGAGGACGGTGTTTCTTTCAGCGGGGGAAGATGTAACTTCCTGTTTTAGTCTTTTACTTTTTACTTGTTGTCACATGAGTTGTTAAGACATATTCAAAATTAGAAACGAATGAGGCGTTCGTAATGACATTAACACGTGACTTTTATTTAAAGATTTAATTAAATGATAATTTTATTTTTGAGTAAAAGCTGAAAGTATAACTGTGTGGTAAAATATTCCAAGAAACCCAGGAAGAGGTTGAGACAGTTCTGACAATTACCTTCCCAAAAAGGATTTAAGGAAAAATCCTAGTAGGGAATGGGGTTTTGTGCAGAAAAGGTAGAGGGTTAAGAAGTTGATGCTTTAGCTCTAAGTTATCCTGAGCTGGTGAGAGAACTAGTGGAACTCAGAAGTTCACCCCGGAGAAGCAAGACTGGATTTTGGTTAAATATTGACGTCTAACTTCTTGTCTCAGAAAATAACCTCAGACCTGGTGAGGAGCAAGGGGGGAGCGGAGGACGTAATCGCCTCGCTCAAGGTTGGGAGGACCGATAGTTACTGTGAAAACTTGTACTCTGGAGTAGGTACACTGTTACACAGTAATTTGTCACTGTCCCTGCAATCCCCTTCCTGCACATTGGAGGGCCTTTTCCATGACCTGTGAGCAGTGACATAACCTGAAACCACTTTCATGGCATCCCCCTTGACAAGGACAATCATTCCTCTAAAGAAATTTTCCCCTGAAAAACCCTAAAAACTGACCTTTTGGCCTTGGCGCGACCAACCAGCTCAGCCCTCATGCCAATGGGGGAAATCCACCAAAGAGGGCGCGCCAGCTAGCACTCTGTCCCAGTGTATTTCTTGCGCCAAGCTTAATAAGGATTTTTTTTTAAAAATAAATGGCGGAATTTTGATTCTAACCAACTCCTGAACGAGTCTCTAAAATGAGTTGGGAGGTTTGGCTTCGAATATCCATGTAGGGGAAGTGGATTTCCACCTATCATGGAAGCTTCCTTGAGGATAGGGCCAATCCCACAATTGTAGGGATCCCAACTCCCCTTCCACCATCTATATAAGCTTGCCATTTTCCCTTAGCAAGCTAGAAGCAAGAGCTGAATCTGTAGCAAGGAGACTATCGCCAGACAACCTTTGAGAGCCAAGCCGAAGAGAGAGAGCTTTGTCCCATTTACGACGAGCTTCATTGAGATGTGCTCCACTGTCGACCTCGCGGAAGGAAGATCCAGCATCAGAGCTTAAGGTTGTATCATACCTTGGTTTTATTAATGATAAGCGACTTTGATTATGGTTTCATTCGTGTATCTTTATCTTCGATGCAATGAATTACATCTTCTCTAACTGATGTATAGTTACAAGATTTAGATTCTATGTTGTGTATCATTGTGTTTCTTTGCGTGTGTGTAGGTGTTCGGACGCGCTACGCGAAAGGATCATGATCTGCCAAAGCGGAGGACGAGAAGCGTCATCCTTCCTTCGACAACCATCGCATAGGACCTGAGGTAGGCAACTTATCATTTCTTGTCATTTTGTAACTAGAGACCTGCATAACTGCGTGATTGATTGTTGTTAGACCCGATCTGGGCTAGTAGGGATCGCCTCTGTCCGCAGAGGGGATTTACCTCTCCAACAAACTGGCGACTCCACTGGGGATTTGATTGGAGCTTGTCTTGTCTCTTTCTATTTCTTTTGGCTTCTGTCTGCTTGATTTTCTTTTCTGGTCTGTCTCTTTCTAGTGTAGAACCTCTGTTCAGCCCCCACCATACCTGATCTACTCTCTGCTTGCGCATTTTCACTTCTGTCATAAGTAAACTCAATTGGCGCGCTTTTTAGCCTGACATTCATGCCAGCTAGCACCTGTTGCTTGTTAGGTACCCGTGCCAACCCTGTTTTGGCGCCAGATGTAGCCAAACAGTCGCGCCAACCTTGTTTGGTGCTAGGGTTCACTTGTTTTTGAGCTCTCTGAGTCTGATTTTTGGTTTTTGGTGTTATTTTCCAACTGTCTGAGTGTATTGAAGCTCTTGCTGACTGTGTTAGACCTATATCCTCCGGTTGTTTGCCCTCTACCTTCAGTTTTACATTCTAGCCCTAGGGCATCTAGGTGTTATCGTGTGTTGAGCCTCCCGTGGGAGTTTTTGGGTTTTGCTTGTTCAGTCGACTTCGTTTCTATTTCGTTGCATTTGTTTGGTTGGTTTTCATTATATCATTGAGGTACTTGAGTGATTGTTCTCTTGTTCATTCGAGTTTCGCTTTGTCTCATTTCGAGCCTAGATCACACGGCTTGTGTGAGTCTTTTGGGGGATTCCTCTTTGATTTGAGGGATTTATTCCATCAGTTTGAGTTCTGATTGTGTGTTTTGCATTGGGTGAACTTGCTTGTTTCTACTCTTTTGCTTTCACTTCTCAAATTGGTTTTCTCATTAGTTTTTCATTTCGTTTGGTGTATTGTTCTCTAAAACATTGAAAATACAAAAACAAATCTTTTGCTTTTGATTAGTTAGTGAAAATTAAATTTTTTTTTGCATTATTAGTGTTATATAACTCTAAAGGAAAAGCTTTTAGTTACATTAGTGTGCATTAGAGACACTAGTGGTTGTTTTGTGATCATTTTGTTGTTGTTTGGAAAGATCTCAATCTTCTCGTAGTTAGCTATTCATCGAACAAAGTGATATATTGTGGCATGTAGTGTGCATTTAGAGGATTTTTGAGACATAACATTCGGTAGGGCCTGAAATTGAAACATAATTGAAGATCAACTCTAAAATTTATTCAATTTACCTTAAGGCAGCATTGAAACATTAACGAAATATCTAGAGGTCTAGGCTAGTGACATGTACGGACTTGTGCTCCCTGTACAGTCACGTATATAAAGGGAGACCCCACTAGGTTGCTATCCGTTATCTGTAGGAAGCCGAGTCTGCTGCCTTATACCCGTGATACACCAAACACAGCATTCGGAGAGATTGCCTGCACGTACGTCAAGTCCTTGGTTGATTTTTATTTCATTTTTGAACCAAGGTGTATATTGCAGTTCACGAATATCTGGTACAACCTTTTGCCTAGAGTTCCAGAGTAGTCATTTCGATCTTTTCTGACTCATTAAATTTGAAAGGATCATCAAGCGCTTGTCATTTCACGCTTGTTTCCAAATTGAAAGAGATAGAGTCATATTCTACTCATTTCTAGACTCTTAAAACATGAAACAGTGAAATTTTCAAGTTTCAATATGGTAAAATTAATCACCTACGATCACACGCCCTTTTAGAGATTGTTTGTCAGTCGTTTGATTGTTTGCCTAGGTTTTTACCCGTGTGTTTGGTTTTGATCTCTTCCTCTTTTCGTTACTTTCACGGTGGCGGAACCCTCAGTTTTGTCTACTGGTATTCCTTACACAAACGATTCATCAGAGGTCTCTTAGTCCTCTGCTAAACCTCAGCAGCCTATTGTCTCCGAGTTTCCCGACGAGGGACCGGTTCTATCTAAGCTTCCCTTTGGTGGACCAGTTGAGTTCAATTGGCCCTTATCCAATGCTTGGTTTGGATTTGGAGTAGGGGAATATTTCCCTCCTCTTACATCGGGATCGCCTTTTTTAGCTACTATTATACCTCCTAGTCCTCGTCGTCTTTTGGAAGATCTAGCGGCAGGGTCAGATATGGACTCACCCAGTCCTTCTCCTAATGAGGAGATTCCTACATCTGGTGAAGATTACCAGCTTTTCCCAGAAAACAACCCCGAGTCTTCTGTCATGTCTTCACCTGGTCCTTCGCTTCCAGCGGGGTATAGATCGTTAAGTCATATTGTGGCTGTTGTCGCCTCCATGGGAGTATCAACTTCGTCCACGAGGCCGGTTATTCCTTCGTTAGGGATGTCACCATCGACACCTCCCACGTCATCTCCTCAGGTCACGTCAATTCCTGTTAGTCCTACCATCTGCGTAGCTGCATCTACGCCCACTATCACCACTGAGTCCACCAGGACCTCGTCGCTTATTGAAGACATTTATATAGCATCTGCTATTCCAGATGATATCTCTCCCGAGGAGTATCGGTTGTCCTTACAGCCGTCCAGCTCCAAGGTTGGTCAGTCCTCCCAAGATCCCAACCATCCTTACTTTTCCCATTATGGACTGGATGGTACACCCTTTTATGTCTTTCCATATCAGTACGATGAGTAGGGAAACCCTTTACGTTTTCCTGCTCCAGAGGCTTATCAATATGTTCAAGGTTTTCTATCTTCTCAGGTTGGGCAAACTTCCAACCCGCAAGGACAACCCTTCTAGGGCCAACCTTCCGGCCAGCCTGGTTATCTATATGACCCGCAAGGACAACCCTTATAGGGCCAACCTTCGGGCCACCAAGGGTTGTTGTACGGTCCGCAAGGGCAGTCCTACAACCCTCAAGGTCAACCTATATAGCCTCATTTTGTGGTCCAACCAGGGAAACCTCAAGGACCCATAGGTCAACCGGGGTATCAACCGGGACCGTTGTATGGTCCTGGGGGGAAAATCCGACCCTCTCAACCTATGGTGCAACCTCTATAACCTCAGTTTCCTATTGGTCTGAATGTTGCACAGCTGGGGCCATCTTATGGTCCTGTTATAAGTCAAACTGGTTATCAGGCACAACCTAGCCCTGTCCCGCCACCAAGCCAACTGGCTCATCTGGGGCAGCCTGGTGTCCTTCATCAGCCAGGCCAACCTGTTCAACCAGGACAACCTGTTCACCCGAGTCAACCTGTTCAACTAGGGCAGCTCGTTCAGCCAGGTCAACTTGTTCAACCAGGCTAACCTGCACATCCAATCAACCCTGCTCAATAGTCGATTTACTCTATGCTGCAGCCGAATCCGCTTGTGCGCCCAACTTATCAGGCTCAGCAGGGTCCCACTTACTAGCAACCCGATCGACCCCAAGGCGGTTATTATCTTCAAGGTCAATCTTGACCAGTTTACAACCCGCCCCAAGGTTCTGGTTATTACCTTCAACAACCAGGCTATACCTATACTCAGCAGTCGAATCCATATACTGCTCAAATGGGGCCTACATATAATCAGGGTCCATACTCTGGTTATCAGCCCCCTTACACTAGTTATCAACAACCGTATCAACCTAACTATATGGCTTACACCCCCTATGGTAAAAATCCCCCGGGACAGAACCAATGGGGGAGACATTATGCTCAACCAGGGTGGAGTACAGGTGCAGGTCCTTATCGAGGGCCTGGCATGCCTTTCAATCCTCAGTTGCCTTTCCTTGCCACGTTGGAATTTACGGATGTATCTAAATTCACCAATGATCTGATTCTTCACAATCCTTATTGGCCTCTGGTTCCGACCAAGATGCCTGGTGACTGTCCTAAATTTGAGGGTAAAGCTAGAGAAGACCCCCAAGCTCACATCATGACCTACCATCTGTGGTGTTCCTCAAACTCTTGGGTGGACGATTCGATTCGTCTACATCTTTTCTAGCGCACTCTTACCGATGTTGCTGCTAAGTGGTACATATAATTACCTCGCGGCATCTTTCAAGATTTTAATACTCTCGCTATGGCTTTTCTGACGCATTTTTAGTTATCGGTTCATTACGAATCCAGGACGCATCTCTTGACCTCCCTGAAGTAGGATAAAGCCACTCACATATTAGATCATATTCATGAGTGGCAACGTCGTCATCGACTGATCAATTTTGATATACCTGATCAAATTCTAACTCACTGGTTCACGACCTCCTTTGTTAACAAGATCGCTTAAGATATTGCTATGGGGGCAAGTGTGACCGAAGAACAAGCCATCGCTCATTCCTAGTACCTCGATTTGGTGTAATCTCAATCTGGCACGCTATATGATATCCTGACTGATGCCCCACGACCAGGGACCTCTAAAGTACCAGCTGCCCCATCGGTGGATGGTGTTATTGGTTCCGTTTCTCAGACTTCTCGGAATTCCTCTAATGGGAAGCATAAGCCGAATTCTTCCAATAATTCTTCTCTTCCTGCCCCTCGAGATTCTGGTAAGACCGCAGAGGTCAATGCCGTCCAGGCCAATCCTATGGAAAAGGCCTCCAAAGGGAAGAAGAAGGGAAAAGGCAAATCCAAACCTGACGCCCCAAAACCAGAGTCTTCCAAACCTCATGCTGATGATGGTTCCCAATGTAAATCGAAGTACCCCTGCCTGATCTGTGAAGGAGACCACTACACCAAAGATTTTCCCCGACGATCCGAGGTAAGTCAACTTATAAAAGGCTCTAAAGGGACTCCGACAGTTCTCAAAGAACCGTTCCCATCTCAGCAGACCCATATGGTTGAGCAGCCTTCACCATCTACACCATTTAGGTCCCAAGTTTTTATGATGAATGGTGCTGAACCTGTTTCGATTGCCACGCGTTCGAAGGATTATGCTGGATCATGCCAGGCAGCTGGGAAGGAATTTGTTGATGGCCCAGCTCCCCCACCTGTCTGGTCCTTTAGAAATTGAGAAGCCCAGCACTGAACCCATTGTAAGGCCACCTTCCAAAGGTGTTCTGCGAAAATCTTTCTATAATCCAAACGCCCGTGCCGCTCAGCACTACAGCATTGTTGAGGATTTGGCACAGGCGCCTTCCACAATGTCTGCATTGGAAGTACTTCAAAGTTGTCCATCGCAACGGAAAGCTCTGTTGTCCGCAATCGGTGGGATCGATCCTGCCGATTCTAGCCTTCTCACCTTCGACTTGGAAAATTTTGTCTCCCGACTTCCACATCAAATCGCTCTTGTTATACAAGTCGGTATCAACAGCCTCAACATCCATAGAGCTATTGTGGACGAAGGTGCTTCTACCTGTGTTATGTCATATGCCTGCTAGAAGGCCATTGGCTATCCAGCCCTCACTTCATCTCCCAGTGCCCTTGAGGAATTTGATGGTCGGGAATCAAAACCCTTGGGTGTTCTCGCGATTTTTCTGATCACATTACAGGGTAAGACAGTCAACGTAGAAGTAGAAGTGGTTGATGCCAAGCTCAACTACAATCTTGTTCTTGGTCGCAGTTGGACCCACGCCATGCTATGCGTTCCGTCCACCTTCTTCTGGCTTCTAAAGTTTCCTCATGAGGGCAAGATCATCACTGTCGATCAGTTGTCTTTCTTCACCTCATCCTCTGAGAACAAAGTACCATACGTGGATTAGATCCCCAATCCCCTCGACAGTGTAGGACCCAGTCTTTTCAAGGACCCTGTTCTCATGGGTATTTTTTCCGCGCCACTACCGCACACCATTCAAGTTAACATGATCTATAGGTCAGATGACCCTTGGATCATCCCTTAGCCTGAACAGGTGACCTCGTTCGGAGAATCGATGCCTTTGACTCCAGTTGAGATTAATTATTGCGAAATCGTCACTGCATCAGATCCTCCTCCTCCTGAACATGCTCCCTTGAGCATGGCTCTAGATGTATATTATCAATCCCCCTGGCTTGGTGATGCGGATTTGTCTGATCCTTTAAGATAAGTCTTCCCTTCTGATGAAGCTATCGTTGAAACGATGTCTCTTGAAGATCTGTCGTGGAGTAATGGACATCATCGTTCCTCATTCATGCCTGGCTTGGGGGCAATGTCTGACTGTCTGGAGCGCTTCGCATCTCAGGTTCCCACTCCGCCTCTTCAAACGCCCATATTAACTCATGAGGTTCTTTCGGAGGGAAATCTGAGTAACATTACACAAACTATGCCTATCGACATCTCCATCAAACCAGGGGTAGTCGAGAACATTCATGTGGGAGTTACTTGTTCCCCCGAAGAGATACAAGTTTACACGGAACTTTTTTGCAAATTCAGAGATGTTTTTGCATGGTCCTATGAGGAGATGCCTGGGATTGATCCCAGTATAGTCGTGCATGAGATTCCCACCTATCCAAGTGCAAAGCCTGTGCGTCAACGTCTACGCCCAGTGCATCCCTGGAAATCCGTAGCAATAAAAGCAGAAGTTGAAAAACTTCTTAACGCAGGCTTCATATATCCCATTCCCCTCACAGAATGGGTTTCCAATATTGTCCTTGTAGATAAGAAGCAGGGCACTATACAGGTCTGTGTTGAGTACAGAGACTTCAATCGGGCTTGTCCTAAGGACAATTACCCCACTCCCTTCATAGATCAGATCATCGATGACTGCGCGGGGAGTGAGATTTATTCCCTTATGGACGGCTTCTTGGGGTACAATCAAATTAATATTTTACCCGCTGATCAACATAAGACCGCCTTTATCTATCTGTGGGGCACTTTCGCTTACAAGAAGCTCTCGTTCGGCTTAAAAAACGTTGGAGCCACTTTTCAGCGCGCTATGTCCTATGCTTTTCATGACATACGTCACATTGTTCAGCCATATCTGGACGATTTGTCGGCTCATTCATCTCGGCGTGAGGACCATCCTGAACACCTCTGCCAGATTTTCCTCCGCTGTAGACATTACAATATTAGGCTCAATCCTCACAAGTGCATCTTCTGCGTGGATTCTGGTCGTCTTTTGGGATTCATCGTCTCCAAAGACGGAATTTTCCTTGACCCCCTCAAGGTCGAGGCCATCGTTAACCTCCCATACCCATCCTTGTTGCATCAACTACAAAGTCTACAGGGGAAAGCCAACTTCTTACGACGCTTCATTCATAACTATGCAAAAGTGGCCAAGGGGTTTACGCGACTTTTGAAGCAGGACATTCCCTTCCATTGGGACGAGATTTCCCAGCAATCCTTTGATAAACTTAAAACTTTGCTCGTCAACGCTCCGTTTATATGTCCTCCCAACTATCATCATGATTTTACCCTTTATTTGGCTTCCGCTTTCAGCACGATAGCCATCGTTCTCGTACAGGATGACGACGATGGAAATGAACATGTAGTTTATTATCTGTCTCGAAATCTTCTCGACACTAAAACGCGCTATGCCCACGTCGAAAAGTTTGTGCTTGCCGCAGTCCAGGTTGTTCAGCGGTTCCACCATTACATCCTGTTGCGTATGGTAACCGTGATTTCCGATTGCAACCCCATGACATACATCTTGTCTCGACAATTGCTGGGGGGCAAGTACTCCAAATGGATTGTCATCCTTCAGGAGTTCGATTTGGAGTTCACCACTGCCAAATCGATGAAATCATTGGTTTTTTTCTGATCTTATTTGCTCTCTCCCGATAGACTCTGTTCCATCTCAATCCGAAGATCATATCCCGGATGAAACACTCTTTCTTATCAGCACTCATGATCCATGGTACAATGACATCATCGTGTACCTTCAGACATCCACTTATTGGTCCGAGTTTACGAAGGATGCTTGACGTCGCGTTCGGCATCAGTCTCAACCATATCGCATTGTCGGAGATACCTTATATCATATCGGAGTTGATTATGTGCTCCGCCGATGCCTGACCCTGGAAGAGGCTGAGAAAGTCCTGAATGACTATCACAGTGGTGCCTGTGGCTGTCATATGTCTGGTTATGCTACTGCCTAGAAGATTCTGTGTGCGGGTTACTTCTGGTTGTCTATATTCAAAGATTGTATTGTTGCAGTTCGAAAATGCCATGCGTGCCAGGTCTTTCAACGCAAGATGCGTGCGCCACCCCTGCCTTTGCATCCTGTCATTACCATAGGCCCTTTTGCCAAATGGGGCATAGATTTTATGACATGTAACCCTCACTTGGCTGGGGGGCATGCTTATATAATCGTTGCCGTAGACACTTCACTAAGTGGGCCAAGGCGATGCCTACATTAGTTGCCGACGGTAAGACAACTGCTCAATTAATTTTCAACCATGTAATTACATGTTTTGGAGTTCCTCAAGCCATTGTCACCGATCATGGCACTCATTTTCAGGATTACATGATGGCAGAGCTGACATCAAAGTTGGGCTTGCATCATGACAGCTCAATGCCATACTACCCTCAGGCGAATGGCCAGGTTGAAGCCGTGAACAAGGTACTTGTGACGATGCTTCAATGAACAATTGGCATTCATAAATCCAACTGGCATCTCCAATTGTTCTCATCTCTCTGGGCCTATTGAACGTCAGTAAAGAGCGCAACTAGATTCACACCTTTCCAGTTGGTGTATGGTCTGGAAGCAACTCTTCCGGTTGAATGTGAGATCCCTTCGCTGAAGTTGGCTGTGGAATTACTGCCCGGCACTTCCCCGGAGGAAGAAAATATCCTGTATCTAGAACGACTGGATGAAACTCGCCGCTTGGCTGCTTTGGTTATTGAAGCACAGAAAAAGTGGGTTAAAGCTCATTTTGATTCAACGGTTTCTCCACGTTCTTTCATCGAAGGGGACCTCGTCCTCTTATACGACCAAGCACATGATAAACGAGCGGGAAAATTCCAGCCAATGTGGCATGGGTCCTATATCGTAAAACGAGTATTAAAAAATGGGGCCTATGAGCTAATCAATTATGAAGGTATTCCTCTGGCGTAGCCTAGGAATGGGCTATATCTCAAAAAGTACTACACTTGAATTATTCTTGTGTGGGGTGTGTACATAAGTGAGTGATTTCATTTTTTGTGCATGTGTGGTGTGGTGTGCTTTGTGAGCGCTTTTCTGCTGATTGGGTCTTCTTGATTGTGCAGATGTCTATTACTCCTTTTGTCGGTTTCGTGGATGGTGCCTCCCGCAGTACCAAGAATCTGTCCTCCGCAGCTTGGGTAATCTACAATCTTGCTGGTGAGTTAGTCAATTTGCAAGTTGTTTGTCTAGGGCCTACCATAAATAATGTTGCAGAATATAGTGCCGTTTTGGAATTATTGAACGAGGCCGTTAACCTCGGTATTCGTGCATTACTTGTATATCTGGACTCACAGAATGTAGTTTTACAAATCAATGGTCATTATTCAGTTAAGAACCCATCCATTTTACGATTTTATCTACGTATTCGTTTACTGGAAATAAATTTTGATTACATTACATATCAACATATACCCAGACATATGAATGCATTAACAGATGCAGCAGCTAACATGGTTTTAGATAGACATTTACGCAACTTCTAAAAACATCATCATATGTAAAAAGATCCATCCAGAAATAGATATATATA